>VSMD01015395.1:0-64397 GCA_008750895.1 Mirza zaza | reverse complement strand
TTTGCATTGAATCTCCCAGGGGTCCTCTGAGCTTCTTGAACTTGTATATTGAGATTATTAGCAAGGCCTGGGAAATTTTCCTCTATTATATCTTCAAATAGCTTGTCCAACCCGTGGGTATTGTCTTGTTCCCCTTCTGGTAACCCTATGACCCTCACATTCGGTTTCTTCACATAATCCCACAGCTCTTGTAGGCTTTGCTCTTTTCTCTTGTTTCTCTGCTCTATTTCTGTGACTGATTTATTTAATTGGAGGGTGTTATGTTCAATCTCTGAGATTCTTTCTTCTGTTTGGTCTACCCTGTTCTTGAGACTTTCCACTGTATTTTGTAGTTCCCTGACTTGATTCTTCATTTCCAGGAGTTCGGTTAAACTTTTCTTCATTATGTCTATTTCTTTAGTGAACTCTTTTTCTAGATCCTGGAGGCTTTTTGTGGTTTCTTTGTGCTGGTTATTGAGTTGTTCTTGCAGGTCAGTGTGTGTTCTTACGATCCACATATGAAATTCCTCTTCTGTCATTTTGGTTGCCAGATTTTGGTTGGTATCCGTTTCTAGCGGGCTGGGGCTCCTCTTTGGGGATGTGTTTTCCGATTGGTTCTTCATATTTCCTGAGTTCCTTCGCTAATTTCTTCCCATGTCGATCAGTTGTTGTTTCTTTTCTTTAGGTTTTTGTTTGGGTATTCACACACCTTGTTTAGTTTCTGAGCCGGTAGGTGGTGTTTGTGGTGAGATTCGACCACTCACTGTATAATGAGTCAGTAGGTGTCGTGAAAAGGGTGTGCAGGATGCTCTCCCTGTCAGTAGGTGGCGCTTGCTTGGAGGAACAGGCTACGCTGTTGTTTTTGTGTCCTGTTATCAGCTCTTGTTCCTGAAGAGAGAACTCTAGTGCCTCAGGTGGTGGGTGGGGCCCTGGGACTTCCAGGTGTGTCCTTCTCTCCCCTTCAGTGAGGGCTGGTCTAGGAGAGAGTCTGGGCAGAGCTGAGTTGGGTAAGCCCGACCTCAGGCACCACCAATGTCGTCAGCAGGGGTCAAAGTTCTGTTCTCTGCTTCCAGGCAAAGCTGACAGGGAGGGGCTGGAATGGCCCCGCTCAGTCAGAGAGTCTGCGTGTGGGGGTGGGGCTGTCCGAGACCTGCAGTCTGGAGCGGGCGTGGCCTCTTTCCACCGTCCCCAACTCTGAGGCTACTCCTGGGCCTCTGTGAGCAGGGCAGACCACACACCACCAGGTCTCCCCTGGCTGTGATGCCAGCGGGGAGGTTCCCTTCACAGGAACGCCACCTGGGCTGGGCGCACGGCCTCCCTTTGCGGGGAAGGTTGCCCTCTAGGACGCTGATCTGCCCCTGAAGGCACACACACCTCAGCAGGCTGTTCACATATATCCCTTCTGTGTCCCAGGCAATGCGAGGCCTCGGTGCACGGGATGTGGTCTGCAGGTCTGACGTCTGGGTCCCAGAGTTCAAACTTTGTCCCTACCAGGGAGACGAGTGCCTGTCCCAATTCCCCCACAGGGACCCCAAGCTGGGTCTATGTCTCTCACCCTCAGGCTCTGCCCCGTTCTCCTGGGATCACCGTGCCAGCAGCACCTGGGAGGCCTGGCGGGCAGAGAGCTCACAGTCTGAGTTCCCCTTAGTCAGCTGTAGGGCCCCAAAAGGGAAGGTCCCGTTCCTTGGAGGTGCCTCCGGCTGTTGGCTATATTGTCTCTGTGTCTCTCTGGGCAGCTGCGGGTAGGGTCAGGGAGGGGAGGAGGAGGTAATATGGCGTCTGCCACGTGGCTCAGGTCTGTGCACACGGAGGTGCCCTGAGGGAGTTGGGAGCCTGGTGCCATGTCCGCTACTGGCTTACCGCTCACTGGCGGCGGTTGTAGCTGGGCTGGTGTCCGCAGGTCCCTCTGCTTGCTGGGGAGCCCACCAGCAGTGCAGGATGCATGGGAGGGGTAACGGCAGATCCACCTACCCTTCCCGCTGGTTTCCGGGCTGCTCCGGGGGTCCCAGCTTCCAGTTCTCCTCCGCGACCTCCTTCCGTGGAGTCTCCCGTGGTCTCAGGTACTCCTCCTGCCGACCCTCATCCGATGTAGGCTCGTCTTCTTGCTTCTTTCTTCTAATTTCTGCTAGAATCTGTCTTTTCTTCAGAGACACTCTGTCTGGCGGTGTTTCTCATCCGCCATCTTCCTGTTTTCGGGTATTGCATTTTTTATTTGAGTTTCTGTTTGATGGTTCTTGGCATATATGAATGGTTCTGATTTGTGTATATTGATTTTATATCCTGAGACTTTGCCAAATTTATTTATTATGTCAAGGAGTCTCTTGAATGACTCCATGGGGTTTTCTAGGTATAATAACATATCATCAGTGAAAAGCGAGAGTTTAATCTCATCTGCCCCCACTTGGATACCCTTAATACCCCTCTCTTGTCTGATTGCTATAGCTAGGACTTCGAGTATTATGTTGAATAGGAGAGGAGATAGTGGGCATCTTTGTCTGGTTCCGGATCGAAGAGGGAATGATTTCAATTTTTCCCCATTTTGGATGATATTAGCAGTGGGTTTGTCGTAAATGGATTTGATAAGTTAAGGAAGAGCCCCAAGGCAATCACCACTACATCAAAAATAAACAAATGCGATCTCATCAAATTAAAAAGTTTCTGTACAGCTAAGGAAACCATCATTAGAGCAAATAGACAACCCACAGAGTGGGAGAAAATATTTGCTCTCTACACTTCTGATAAAGGTCTAATAACAAGAATCTATCTAGAACTTAAAAGAATAAACAAGAAAAAATCAAACAATCCAATCAAGAAATGAGCAATGGAAATGAACAGAAATTTTTCCAAAGAAGACAGCGTAATGGCCTGCAAACATATAAAAAAAATGCTCAACTTCTCTAATCATCAGAGAAATGCAAATCAAAACCACAATGAGATACCATCTAACACCAGTGAGAATGGCTTGTATCAAGAAATCCCGAAACAACAAATGCTGGCGAGGATGTGGAGAGACAGGAATACTCCTACACTGCTGGTGGGACTGCAAGTTAGTGCAACCTCTGTGGAAAAGAATATGGAGATACCTCAAACACCTAGATATAGAAATACCATTCGACCCAGCAATAGCATTGTTGGGCATCTACCCAAAAGAGCATAAGACATTCTACTATAAAGACATCTGCACCCAAATGTTTATGGCAGCACAATTAACTATTGCAAGATCATGGAAACAACCCAAGTGTCCGTCAGTTCACGAGTGGATAACTAAAATTTGGTATATGCTCACAATGGAATACTATTCAATTCTAAGAAATGACAGTGAATTATCACCATTTATGCTATCCTGCATTAAGCTTAAACCCGTTATCCAAAGTGAGGTGACACAAGATCAAGAAAATGGGCTCCACATCTACTCGACATCAAATTGGTACTGACTGATTAAAACTATGATGCTCAAATGGGGATAGTGCCCAACAGGGTTTGGGGAAGGGGGAGATACACATCTTAGGGTTGTGGTGAGCATAGTGGGGGGTGGAGAGGGAATACATCTAAACCTTCCAAGGGAAAGGCTAAGATATACGATGTAACCCAAAGGTCAAAAAAAGGGAAAAAACAAATAAACTTTTATCGGGTGGTGGGCAAATGGGAGGGGGGAGGAGGGGAAGAATTTACACATACAAAATAGGTGCGATGCGCACCACCTGAGAGTAGGACATGCTTGATGTTTTGTTAAGGTGGGGGTGAGGGCGTGGGGAGGAATGACAGGGGCAATATATGTAACCCTAACAATATGTGTACCCCCATAATATGAAAAAATAAAAAATTAAAAATCCAAGGCTCCCCCCTTTTCTCTCATGGACGCTTTTATGCCTCCACCCAGATGCTCAAAATAAACAGCATTTTGCTACACATGGAAAAAAAGAAATGGACATTAACCAAAATCAGACCACTAAAATGACAGAATTTTGAACATGGATTGTAAGAAAATTCAATGACTTGCAAGAAAAACTAGATAATCAACACAAAGAAACCACAAAAAGATTCCAGGACCTGGAAGAAAAATTCACTAAAGAAATTGAAATAATGAAGAAAAATCAATCTGAACTCCTGGAAATGAAGAATCAATTCAGGGAACTACAAAACACAGTGGAAAGCCTCAAGAACAGGGTAGATCAAACAGAGGAAAGAATCTCAGAAATTGAAGTTAACACCTTCCAATTAAATATATCAGTCACAGAGATAGAACAGAGAAATAAGAGAAAAGAGCAAAGCCTACAAGAGATGTGGGATTATGAGAAGAAACCTAATGTGAGGGTTATAGGGTTACCAGATGGGGAAGAAGAAAACACTCAAGGATTGTATAAGCTATGTGAAGATATAATACAGGAAAATTTCCCAGGCCTTGCTAAAAATCTGGATATACAAGTTCAAGACGCTCAAAGGACCCTAGGAGATTCAATGCAAACAGGAAGACATCACAACATGCAGTCATCAGACTGACCAAAATATCAACTAAAGAGGCCCTTCTAAGAGCTGTAAGATGAAAGAAGCAAGTAACAACAAAGGAAAGGCAATCCGAATAATGCCAGACTTCTCTACTGAAACCTTACAAGCAAGGAGAGACTGGGGCCCCATTCTCACTCTTCACAAACAGAATAATGCCCAGCCTAGAATCTTATTCCCTGCAAAACTAAGTTTTGTATATGACGGAGAATTCAAGACATTCTCAAATAAGCAAAGACTGAGGGAATTCACCAAGACAAGACCAGCCCTTCAAGAAGTACTCAAAATAGTGTTACTCACAGATCAGCACAATAAACACACATGAATGTAAATCTGCTCAAAAGCTAAAGCTCAAAGCCAAGAAACCACAATGGCTCAAGAGAGAAAACAAAGCAACAAAGTTCAACCCAACATAATGAACAGAAATCTGCCCCACCTATCAGTTATCTCAATAAATGTGAATGGCTTGAACTCCCCACTCAAGAGATATAGGCCAGCCAAATGGATAAAAAAATACAAGCCAAGTATCTGCTGCCTTCAGGAAACACATCTAACCTGCAAGGATGCAGTTAGACTAAAGGTAAAGGGGTGGAGAACAATATTTCAAGCAAACAGAAGCCAAAAGATATCCTGTGTGGTGGTGCTGATTACAGATAACTTAGTTTTTAAATCAACAAAAGTAATAAAAGACAAAGAAGGTCACTATAAAATGGTGAAAGATACAATTCAACAAGAAGACATAACAATTCTAAATATATATGCACCCAGCCTAGGTGAACCCAGATTCATAAAGCAAACTCTACTTGATCTAAACAAATGGATAAACAACAACACCATAATAGTCGGAGACTTTAACACCTGACTGACAGCACAGGACAGATCCTCCAAACAGAAAATCAACAAAGAAATAATGGACTTAAACAGAACTCTAGAACAAATGGGCCTGACTGACATTTACAGGACATTCTACCCCAAAACCACTGAATATATGGTCTTCTCATGAGCGCATGGGTCATTCTCTAAGATTGACCATATCCTAGGACACAAAGCATGTCTCAAACAATTTTAAAAATAGAAATTATAACATGTGTCTTTTCATATCACAAAGGAATAAAAGTAGAAATCAACCCTAACAGGAACTTTCATTTCTACACAAAGTCATGGAAATGAAACAACCTTCTGCTGAATGATCACTTCCTAAATGAAGAAATCAAGATGGGAATCAAAAGATTCTTTAAACTAAATGACAAAGGAGACACAAGTTATCAAAACCTGTGGGACACAGCTAAAGCAGTCCTGAGAGGAAAGTTTATTTCCATAAATGCCTATATCCAAAAGTTGAAAAGATCACAAGTATACAATCTAATGAATTGGCTCAAAGAACTGGAAAAAAAGAACAGACTGACCCCAAATCCAGAAGAAGAAGTGAAATCATTAAGAACAAATCAGAACTAAATGAAATGGATAACAGGGAAACCATATGGAAGATTAATAAAAGAAAAAGTTGGTTCTTTGAAAAAATAAACAATATTGACACACCTTTGGCTAGACTAATGAACAGAAGAAAAGAAAAATCTCTAATAAGCTTCATCAGGGACAATAAAGGAAAAATTACAACAGATGCCACAGAGATACAAGATATAATTCATGAATACTACAAAAACCTCTATGCACACAAACTAGAAAATGTGGAGGAAATGGACAATTTCTTAGAAACACACAGCCTCCCTAAAATCAACAAGAAAGAAACAGAATTCCTGAACATACCAATATCAAGTACTGAAATTGAAACAGCAACAAAAGAATCTTCCTGAAAAGAAAAGTTGTGGGCTACATGGTTTTACACCCAAATTTTACCACACCTAAGAAGAAGAACTGGTGCCTATCTTGCTAAAATTATTCCACAACATCGAGAAGAATGGAAACCACCCAACACCTTTTATGAAGCGAACATAACCCTGGTACCAAAACGAGGAAAGGATACAACAAAAAAAGAAAACTAAAGACCAATATCTTTTATGAATATAGATGCAAAACTTCTCAACAAAATCCTAGCCAATTGAATTTGGTGCTTGTCAAGAAAATAATCCATCACAACCAAGTGGGCTTCATCCCAGAGATGCAGGCATGGTTCAACATAGGCAAATCTATAAATGTAATTCACCATGTAAACAGAAGCAAAAACAAAGACCATATGATCCTCTCAGTTGACGCAGAAAAAGCATTTGACAAAATTCAACACTCTTTTATGATAAGAACTCTCAACAAAATAGGCATAGACGTGGCCTACCTAAAAATGATACAAGCCATATATGATAAACCCACAGCCAATGTCATTCTAAATGGGAAAAAATTGAAAGCATTCCCACTTAGAACTGGAACAAGACAAGGTTGCCCACTATCTCCATTTCTATTCAACATAGTGCTGGAAGTCCTTGCTACAGCAGTCAGACAAGAGAGTGGAATTAAGGGCATCCAAATGGGAGCGGAAGAGATCAAACTCTCACTCTTTGCTCTTGACATGATATCATACCTAGAAAACCCCTTCAACCAAGGGGATTCAACCAAGAGACCCCTTGAATTGATAAATGAATTTGGTAAAGTCTCAGGATACAAAATCAATATACAGAAATCATAGGCATTCATATACACCAACAACAGTAAAAGTGAGAACCAGATCAAAGACTCAATTCCCTTCAAAATAGCAACAAAGAAAATAAAGTACCTAGGAATATATTTAACTAAGGAGGTAAAAGACCCCTATAGGGAGAACTATCAAACACTGAAGAAGGAAATAGCAGAGGATGTAAACAGGTGGAAGAATATACCATGCTCATGGTTCGGCAGAATCAACATTGTTAAAATGTCTACACTACCCAAAGTGACCTACAGAGTCAATGCAATCCCTATCAAAATACCATCATTGTTTTTCACAGATATAGAAAAAATAATTTTATGCTTTGTACGGAACCAGCAAGGCCCTGAATAGCAAAATCAATCCTAGGCAATGAAAACAAAGTAGGAAGTATCAATTTACCAGACTTCAAACTATACTACAAGGCTATAGTCATTAAAACAGGTTGGTATTGGCACAAGAACCGGAACATTGACCAGTGGAACATAACTGAGAACCCACATATAAAACCATCCTCATATGGCCAACTAATCTTCGACAACGCAGACAAAAACATACCCTGGGGAAAAGAATCCTTATTCAATTAATGGTGCTGGGAAAGCTGGATAGCCACATGTAGAACACTGAAACAGGACCCATACCTTTCACCTCTCACAAAAATCAACTCACGCTGGGTAGCAGACTTAAACATTAGGTATGAAACTATTAGTATTCTAGAGGAAAACAATGGAAATACTCTTTGAGACATTGGCCTAGGCAAAGAATTTATGAAGAAGACCCCAGAGGCAATCACAGCAGCAAAAACAATAAATAAATGGGACATTATCAAATTAAAAAGCTTCTGCACAGCCAAAGAAACTGTCAAGAGAGCAAACAGACAACCCACAGAATGGGATAAAATTTTCACAAGGTACACATTTGATAAAGGGCTAATAACTAGAATCTATTTAGAACTCAGGAATATCAGCAAGAAAAAAATCAAAGAACCCTATCAAAAAGTGGGCAAAGGACATGAATAGAAATTTTTCAAAGAAGACAGAATAATGGCCAACAAACACGAAAAAATGCTCAACATCTCTAATCATCAGGGAAATGCAAATCAAAACTGCAATGAGATATCACTTATCTCCAGTAAGAATAGCCTTTATCAAAAAGTCCCCAAACAATAAATGCTGGCATGGGTGTGGAGAGATAGGAACACTCCTACACTGCTGGTGGGACTGCAAAGTATTTCAACCTCTGTGGAAAGCAATATGGAGATACCTTAAAGCGATACAAATAGATCTACCATTTGATCCAGCAATTCTTCTACTGGGCATCTACCCAGAAGATCAAATGACACTCTACAAAAAAGACACCTGCACTCGAATGTTTACAGCAGCACAATTCACAATTGCAAAGTTGTGGAAACAACCCAAGTGCCCATCAATACATGAGTGGATTAATAAAATGTGGTATATATACACCATGGAGTACTATTCAGGTTTAAGAAACAATGGTGATATAGTACCTCTTTTATTTTCCTGGATAGAGCTGGAACCCATTCTACTAAGTGAAGTATCTCAAGAATGAAAAAGCAAGCACCACATGTACTCACCATCAAATTGGTATTAATGGATCAACACCTAAGTGTACATACAGGAATATCATTTATCAGGTGTCGCGCAAGTGGCGGGGAAGGGGATGGGTATATAGAAACATAATGAGTGAGATGTGCACCGTTTGGGATATGGTCACGCTTGAAGCTCTGACTTAAGGGCGGAGGGGGGCATGGGCAATATACGTAAACTTAACATTCGTACCCCCATAATATACTGAAATAAAAAAAAGAGAGTTGGACCCAAGTGTTAGCAATACAGAAACTACTCACCAAGGGGGAAGTGCTGGAATATGCTAATATTTATAGCCATGCTTATAAAAGAGAAATGTAACCATAAATTTCTATCTGGGCTGTGCCAAGGAGGTGGGGTGCCTCAGGAGTGAAAACTACTGGAGTCAGAAGAGCAGATGGCTGCATAGGGAGAGTGCTGATATATAGAGGAAAGTTTCTGCCACTCTTGAGACACAGGGAGAAAGATTGGTGGCCTCAGGAGAGGAAGGAAATTGGGAGCTGAATGATGTGTGAGGCCACTTCTTTTTTGCTTGCTCTCTTCCCCTTCAACTCTTCACTTTGAAGCCCGGGGAATAGAGCACTACTCGTTCTTTCTACTAACTCCTTCATTTCTCATTTGCACAGATAGACAACCAGAAAATGGTCTAGCTGAGCTGGCTTAGATTGGGAATCTACCAGTCAGGTTGACTATGAAACCTGTGGAAAATATGTATTTTACAGACAGGGAGAATGAAGACTCAGGACTTCTTGGGATTGGCAGTTCCACACCCCTACTCTTCCTAGCAATGGCTAAACTGAGTGAGCCAGGGACTTACCCTTTCATGTAGTCCAAAGGCATCAATCAGAGATAAGACCCAGCTTATGCTGCCATCTCCACCACAAACCAGAATGCGAAAACGAGCGAAGTTCTTGAACATGCATAGCCTGAAAGGAAGAAGGGGAAAGGGAGTCAGCTGGGTTTTATAACTATTTGTTACATGTCAGGACATAAGGACTGCTGCTTCGCAACCTGCTAACAGGCTACCTGCCTTATTTTAACCCCTATCTCTCTGTGTACCTAAGACCACAGGTAACTTCTCACAGGCACTCCCAGAGATAAGGCCTTGCCTCAACTTATACTCTCCTATGCCTAACTTTGCTCTGGAAGCCAGTAGTAACCTAGCCAAAGCCACTTGCTGAGGCCCAAGAAGAATGCCTTGCACAGTGGCTAGTGGGCTCATAGGAACCAGGACTGAGCAACCAGATGGTACCCAAATAAAACAGGTCTGTAATAGACATATATCTATTTGGCCCCAGGGAAAGAGTGAGTGGCAGAAAAGGTAGATGGCAATATCAATTTGCCTCTTCCTCTGAGGTCAGGGGCTGTAGTTTTACCTCTTCCAACCAGAAAAAAGCGAAACAAATCTGAGAGCAGGACATGGGCTTGAAGGGATTTCTGGGAGAGGGAGGGCTAAATGTCCTCCAACCAGCCAACAACAAATGCTCTGGAGTTATATGTTTGTGTCCTGATGTTAGAAAATAGATCTTTCCTGCCCAAGTACAAGAACTGATTTCAGGAAGCCTAGAATCCTAGTCTAGAAGGTACAGAGGGAGGAATCTCTTACATACCCAGCTATATCCCTTAACCCATGCTTACCCAGCTTCAGGTCCACCCTTTGCTAAGTCAAACACTTGAGACGGGTTAAGGTATTGTTTAAATTTTCGGAGGAAGATGATGCCTTGATGATCGCCACTTTTGGAGTTGATGAAGATGAGCAGGGGGCATGAACAGGCTGATGACCAATTAAGATTCCAGAAGTCTTCAGATACTATTAATTGGCCTGATATACACACACACACAACAAAAGAAAAAGAAGAAAAAAAGAACAGGGTCATTGAGATGGAAATGAGATATGACTTAACATCAGATTTTGCAAGGACTTTTTGATTACAAGTTCCAGTGTACTGAGACTGAGGAGCAGAGGGAAAGTCAAGACAACATCCAGAGGGACTTAAAAATTTTTTGTCAGGCTGTTTTCAGGCAAATGACATTTACTGAGCAACATTTACTATATGCCAAGCATCATACTAGATACTGCTATGGGTACAGTCCCTGTGCTCAGGCTTGGGAGACAGAATCATACACAGAGTATGTTGGAATACAAGGAATAAGGAACTTGGAGCCACAATCAAGGATTAGTAAAACTGTGGGGAAACTGAGGAAAGAGAGGATTGAGAACCCAGGAGGAGGACTAGCACGCCAACTAGTCTTTTCTCTGCCTGGGATAGCTCAGTGCTCACAGTGAGAAGATACCAGATCAGAAGAGGGGGGAGGAAAGGCTGTCATTTAGCCAGGAGCTAATAACAGAACATATCAAGGCAGGATGAAATAAAGAGCTTTAATCACTTCTCTATGGCTCTGGCAGAGCAATCTGTCTTATCACACCAACTTCCAGGGGAAACGAGACTATAGGGAAATTGTCTGAACAAAAGAGAGGCTTTAATAATACCCAACACCAAAGTTACCTGTAGAAAAGTGGAGTTATAACAGTCTAAATAGCCAAAGCCTGCCAGCTTGTGCTGAGTCTTAGAGCCTGTTGGCAGGGAGACAGGCAGTGTGCTATGGCCCCCTAGGAGATGCTAGACAAATAGCAAGCCCCCCAACCTCAGAGCTTGTGGGCTTGCCATGAATGCCCCAGCAAAAATAAATACACAGGGCAAAAAGCATGTGGCTCACTTTTCAATAGTGGTGGTAGGGAGGTGGGTTGAGAAGTCTCATTTGTTTTAATCTGGGTGAAAGGGAGCCTGAAGGAAATCTGCTTGAAGAGATTTCATGGCTGGTCTTCCTGGAAAAATCTAAGACAGGCTTCCTTTATGGGCCAAGTCCCATTCACTGGCTAGTAGAGCTTGAAGGCATCCTAAGCCAGCTAGCCAGTCATGTGCCAAATTTTCAGGGCTTGCCAGGACTCACAGCAACAAGGGGGGTCTACTGTGTTGCCTCAGTAGCATAGCTTGGAAGTAGTTACTTTCCCTGAACACGTTATCCAACAGTAGTATCATTTTGAAAGTTTTTTCTTTTTTTACAAAAGAATACATTGACACAATGGTAGTTAAGACACAATCCATTCATTCAACAAATATGTATTGATGATGTTCTCTGTGCCTGTTCTTGCTTTATGTTCTGAGAACAAATGGTGGACAAGATAGAAACAGTGTCTGCCCCTGTGGAACATATATATTAATGGAGGAGACAGGTCATAACAAATAATTATAAAAAATAATGTGTTGTAGAGAAAACTAAGGCAAGGAAAGGGGGCAGAGATTGAAAGGAATGTTATTTTAAACTGGGTGGTCAGAAATGGATTCTCTGGGGAGGTGACACTTGAGATGAGAATTGAGTGAAGTAAGGGAGTGAGCAATGCAGATATCTGGTGGAAAAGTTTGGAAGGGCAGGAAGAATAATAAGTGCTAAGACCCTGAGAAGGGAGACTGTCTCTAGTGCCTAAGGACCAGTGAATACCACAGCATGGCTGCTATGCAGTGAGTGAGGAGGGGAGTGGCAGAAGAGGTCAGAGAGGTGACAAGGGCCAGATCAAATGACAAGATATTAGAGGAAGCAGTGTAAAAATAAGGGTGAGACTTTTTAGTGTAGAAGTGAAACATTAGGGGACGGGTCATAAGATTTATAAAGAAAGGAGTCAAAATGGTGTTATCTTTTTATGTGTTTGCTCCCCTACCAACCAATAATGCAGGCCCAAAATCATAGCCTGGCCTCAGGCTTACTTATCTTTTGTTTTAGAACCTGGCTCTGCTCTGTGCTTCCCTTTCTCACTCAGCAACCTCCTGTCAACACCCTGTAGGTAAGCATGTGACTTTGGATATATACCCTCATTAAAGGACTGGTGGAAACAGCTTCCTGCTAACATCTAGTGGATCTGTGAGATGTGCTTGGAAGCAAGGATGTCTCCTGCCAGAGGTCCTGGAATAGACCTATCTATGGCCCTAATGTTTTTTAAGAGTGTCAAAGGCTCTTTGAGGGTAGTCCCTCTCTAAAGGGGAGGTAGCAGTGGCAGTGAGTCCAACTACTGTGTACTATTTGGGCCTCAGTTTCCTTATCTACAAAATCGATCATTCAAAAACCTAACTAGTTTCCCAGGGCTTAGATGAAAATTAACCTTTATAAGCTAAGCATTATGCTGTTGAGAAAAGGAAATACATCTTGGCTCCTAAAGATGGAAAGATGGTCTAACTTACTTATGATAAGAAAGATACAACTTAAAACTAGGCCATGGTACCACTTTTTTATCATCTAGAAGATTGGCAATTTTTTTTTAAAAATTAGATAACACACTTGATTGAGGAGGCCATGGGGAAATAGACCCTCTCATATGCTAAGGATGGAAGTATGACATGACACAAGCTCTGTGGAGGGCAATTTGACAGTATCTGTAAAAATTATAAAGGCAAATGTGTTCTGACCTAGTAATTCTACTTCTGGGAATTTTTCCTATAGATGTAATATGTAAAATGCCATGTATGAGGTTGTTCATAGCAGTATTATTTGTAATAGCAAAAGGCTGAAAACTACCAAAATATCCATCAATAGAAGACTGGTTAAGTTATGGTATAGCCATAGAATGGGATATCTTGTAGCTTTAAAAAAGAGTGAGCAATTTTTTATTGATATGGAAAGATCTCTAAAATATACTGTGATGGGAAAAAAAGCAAGGTACAAAACAATGTGCATAGTATTAAAAAGGGAGATAAGAATACCTATTTATATTTACCAGTTTATACATGAAAAGCCACTGGAAGGTATTCAAGAAACTAATGGCAGTAGTCATCTGTTTGTAAGTGGAAATGAGGGGGGCTGTAGGAGATTGAGAAGATCAGAGAAAAGATAACAGCAAGATTTTTTTATTAAATATGTGTATGTGTTTTTATTTTATTAAAAAGATTGATCCATGTGAATATATTAACTAGTCAAGAATTAAATTAAGAAATAGAAAAAAAGAATTATACTAATACTATCTGTAAGTTAAATAGCCATGAGGGCATAGCTGGAATCAGTTTTAGATCTTGGCAGCTTGGTGCATGGGCTGCCTTTTGTAGTATGCTTCTATAAGAGACTGCAGCTGTGTGCCACAGCTGGTTGCCCTACAGGTTTATTCACTAACTTAGAGCAAACATCTTAACTTCTCTGGGTGTTCATTTCTCTATATGTGCAATAGTAGCATGTGCAATGATTAATAAAATAGTCCAGGGTGGAGATGGGAAGCTGCTAAAGAGAAAATTATATAATTAAGGCAACACGAAACTCAGTGTCAAACCTTATTTGGTCACTGATGCAAAGACAATGGAAGCATCCCTGGCGGGAAGTCAGTCCCAGGAGAATACAGGGGCAGCCCCATCTAGCATTTTACCCCAGAGGCAGAGAATATCTGTATTTGAGCAAGGCCAAGTTTTTCAAGAGAATCTTGTGAACAAGGTGACAAAATATAGGTGCCATTGTGGGCTGAAATGTGGTAGTGTTAGGCAGATTTATAACCAGGTAAATAACCCTTCTCACAAAATTGCTTTTGAATAGGCTGATGTTAATCATATGGGAGTGTCCTGTATTATTCCACAATTTTCATTGACAATCACATGGAAACATAGAAGGCTGGCTTGTGACCTTTGAAGTACCCGAAGCTGGAGGAAGAGCTACTGTATGACAGAATCAAGATTGTAAAATGACCTTGACAGGCCAATGGGTCAAAGTCAACCAATGAGACGTAAAGGTAATGAATGCGAAGCTTGGCGTTTAGGCTCGAGGACATAAATTGCACCAGAACAGGACAACAGGGACTTGACTTGGCAGCATTGAGTGTGAAAAGGGCTTAGGGGATTTAGTTGAATTTAAGGTCCAGATGAGTCAACAGCTTGAAAGAACCTTTCATAAAAAGCCCATGTTTCTTTGAGCTGTATTAATACAACCATAGTGCCCCAAACCAAGGAGCCAACAGTTCCACTCAAATTTGTTCTGTTTACTCCACAGAAGGATGCTAAATTGGCATAAGGTTGGCTTACTATTTCCCCTTCCTGTTTAAAATCCTTTTACAAATATCAACTCATTTAACTTTTCTAATGCACCTGAGTACAACTATCATTCCCTACTGGCAGAAAACAAATGACAGATGAGGCACAGAGAGGTTAAGTAACTTGTCCAGGGTCACACAGTAAATGTTAGAGCATGCTCCCAGGACTACTAGCATCAGTAGCATCTGGGGACTTGTTAGAAATACAAATTTTTAGGCCCCACCTAGATACTGAAATCAAAAGCTCTGGGGGTAGGGCCCAGAATTCTGTGTTTTAACAAACCTTCCAGATGATTCCTGTGCATGCTCATGTTCAACAACCACTGCACAACACTATCTAGCCTCCATATGAATCAGTGATGCTGTCTTAGTCATTTCTTACTCTGTAAATTGCTCAGCATTTAGCCTTACACAAGGCAGTATTCATAAAATGTATTAATGAATTCATGTAACGAATCTTAACTGTGCAAATACCATGTACCCAGATCTGAGTTAAATGCTAGGGGTATACGGAGTTCATAGTCTGGGGTGGGAGATAGACATGTGCTAGACTATAATGTCATGTGTTAGGTGCTCTGTCATGTGTTAGGTTCTTGGTTTACATCAAAAGAAGTAATTAATTTACCTGGGGAAGTGGGAATTGGCCATCAAACAAAGAATATAATGTTTGATTTTGAGCTGGATTTTAAAGGATGAGAGAAGGAATTTACCAAACAGACTGAGTAGGGAAAGGGGGTAATTTGAAGGCATTCTCAGAAATTAGAGTCTGTTGTCTGAAAAAATGAATGCGTGAATAGATGAGTGTTACTAAACATTGGCAAGGGGTTCCTTGGAAAGACATCAGCTGATGCCCTCAGGATGGAGAGAAGGGATGCTGGAGAAGGGATTCCCTAGCCTGGCCAGGGGGTGTCAAACTAGGCCATCTTTAAGGAACTCACCATCTCTAAGATTCTGTAACTGGAAGAAGCCAGGAAGAGTTAAGAAGATAGGGATGTCTTAGAAGACATCCCTAAGAAGTATCAGGTCAAATAATGCATGATAGAAAGAAGGCTGTCAGAGAGTGAGATTTAGTTGGATCAAGATTGCAGATGACAAAGAGGAAAGGCTAAAAACTAACTTATGGGGCATCAAATGAGACACTACACAAAAAGAATAGCTTAGCCTGGGTGATCCTAAGCAATAATATTATATCATTGGTGGAAAGCAAAAGAAAGTAGCAATGCCATTAGTTGACAAACTATAACAATATATAGGATAGGAAAAAACAAACAAAATTTTAAAACTCACTAATCCATAAGAACAGGAAACATGGAGCATGTTTAGCCCAGTTATAAAGGAGAAGTGGCATACCCCTTAACACCTATTTGAGGTGATTTGTGTGATGCTGAGGTGGGCCCTTTGCTCAAAGACATCTTCCTCAGATCCCTATGAGGGTGAGCAATATGTCTCAGATTCAAAACTAGGTTTATTTCACTAGCAGCCTGAGTTTGCTCAACTGACTAGTTTGCTACGTATTAACCACATCTTCCCCTTCATTCCATCCAATCAAGCATCTCTTATTTACCAAGTCATCAGTCTCATCACCTCTCTAGTCAGCTATCTGGGGGGTAACTATGTGGATAAGTATTTGAGTAGATCTGATAATAATATATGCATGCATCCCTGAGTAAGTTCAATTTTATGTCTGTACATGTTATTATGGGGACATATGAGTATACTTGCCTGCAGAAACCTGTGTGAATGGCTCATTCCATGTACTAAGGCTTATCTTTATCTGCATTAGGGTTGGAGAAAGAACTAGAAGAGACTAAACTGGCCGTGTGTGTGTGTGTTTATGTGCGCGCACGCATGCATACGTACATGAACACACAAATACACATGTACTATGCCTAGTTCTAAAACAGTGTTGTAATGGCTACGGGAATCTTTGCCCTCTTCTGTTCCCTGACTAAAGAAACCATTTACTCGTATTTATTTTCCTTTCTTTGCTTCCAGCTAATGCTGGCTCTTCCCTGGCAATGAAGTGAGCAGAAAGCATCAATATGGGGACAATTTTTAATTCAACGAAATGATGGTTCACTACTCACTCTTGGACCAAGGGACATCCCATGTGTCAGAGATGGATAAATTAGCATATTAGAAAGATACAGATAAAAACTTTCTGGGAAGGATTTGAACTTTCCTCTAGTAAGTGAAATTGACCACATACAGAGTGAAACTAGCCATCCACAAACTGAAAGTCATGATCTCTTCCCTGGCTTAGTGAAACAGTAGTATGTCAGTGGCAAGTATATTAGAATTCTAAATTTCTTAGTGTTAGTAAAATAGGTCAGGTCTTTTTAGCTGTGATATATGATTTTGATCTTGATAGCTTCCAATCTTTAATATTGAGTGACAGGAAAAGCAAATTAACCATTCAATACCAGAAAGAAGAGTCTCTCAGAAGCAAATAAAAAGTAGGGAAGGAGAGATGAACTCAAAAAGGCATCATTAGCAAGTGCTAAAGAATGAATCATCTCTGTGAGGGTCTATAGTTTTCATTAGGCTAGATGACTAGGTATTCAGTCACCCAAGAAGATTTAGTTTTATGGTCCTTTGGAATCATGTTTCTAGATACCTAGGCCCTTTATATATTACCATTTATCCTCACAATAGACAGCTTCATTTCCATTTACAGATGGGGAAGCAAAGCTCAGAGAATATAAGTGACTTACCCAAGGTCACCTAGCTAGTAAGTGACTAAAATTCATGGTTGTCTGGCCCTTTTTTATTCCTTACACCATGCTGCCTCCTTGCCTTATGTATTCTTAAAAAACAAACACAAAAACTAAAAGCAACCTTCTCCTTAGCTCCTGCTTTCTCTGTTCTAACATTGCTAGACCTCTTGATAGAAGACTCTAAAAGTTTACTCTTGCAACACTGATTTCATTACTACCTCATTTCTGCTTAACCTCCTAACATTTTCTGCTTTCCAAGTATCTCTATCATTCCTTTGGCACTTAGCATATGGTACATTAAAATATTAATTGTATTATATCAATATCCTAGATCTACAGTAATCATTAGCTCAGGCAATGCCCATGTTTTAGATCTCTCTGTAGCCTGTAGACATCTTGTTATTAGAGTTCTCAATAAAGCACTGGTGTCCAGGAATTGACAAAGCATCAATGAAGAGTGTTGGGGCAATGATCATGTTAGTTTAAGGTTTGGGAAAAAACTTAACGTTAGTTTCCATTTTAAAAGTAATATAACCTGGGCTTTCATGCAGTTCTTCCTTGACCACCTAGACACAAACAAACTTATTTCATGGATTATCTTTTGTTTGGAAATCATGAAAAAGCTGGAATCAATTCTCATCAATCATGAACAATGTGACAGAGGCTACAGAGAACATGCCCACATACATATACATCAGAAAGACTAACATTCACTATCCCAAAGGTCTAAAGAGAAAACCATGAGCTATCTGTACACACATTGTGCATTCTTACTGCCCCAAAATGTTTGGTTGAAGAGAATAATTTAATTGCAGTCCTTCTTCCCAGCCATTGCACCTTCCCCCTACCCCACCTCACCTCACAATGTGTCTCTGAGGTTAAGGTTTAGCTACTCACCATCACCTTTGGGGTCGCTTAGAGCAGTGGGAGGAATGACTGAAGAGCGATGACTTCCGAAGCAACATTCCTTGGAAAACCGTCTCCTACAGTCATCATGCACCTGAAACGACAAGAGCAGAGTGGAGAAAAAAAAGGAGGGGGGAGAGAAAAGGATAACATTGATCAGTCTTGTGTTCCCATCCCAAGATTTAGATCCTTAGTATTTAAATTCCCCTTTTTGAGATTTGGTGCCATACACATACCCCTAACTCACCTGAACACCCTCACTCCACCCTGAGCCTGCACTGTCCTTGAGTGTAGCTTCAGAACTCTGGTCCTCTCAAAGGTGACTTTCAAAAGATACTTATCTATAGGCACTGAGAAGTCACCAGTCCAGAGGTACAATGTTAGTGGCCTACAGAATGTGTAATTTACTTGCATTCTGTGTATAATGGGGATCATAAGAGGGTTAATCCTGATAATCTGCAATTACACTTTAATCCTTAAAACAACTGTGTGGTAGAGAAGACATTATTGGGTTCATTTTAGAAATGAGGATACCGAAGCTCAGAGAAGTAAAGGGTGTTGCCCAAGGTCACACAGCTGGGAAGTGACACAGCTGAGATTCTACTACCTTTCCCACAAGTGGCCATTCTTCCCGGGATTTCTGACATCTTCAAGCACCATTTCCTGGACAATTACACAGTTTCTAGAGGCCATGAACCTGGCCTGGTTATTCAAAAGCAATTGAAAGTGAGCCAGAGTACAAACAATCTTCTAAGAAGAAGCTTATACTTCAGTTTCTTCTTGTCTAGAAAACTCAGTTAAGAGAAGCATCCAGAAGCCTAGAACGTCTAGATCAGGGTCTCTTAACCTCAACATTATTCATATTTTGGGCCAGATAGTTCTTTGTTGTGGGAGGCTATTCTATGCAATGTAGGAAGTTTAGCAGAATCCCAGGCCTAATACTCAATAGATTCCATTAGCACTGCCCCCCTCCCCTGAGATGTAACAATAAAAAATGTCTCCAGGCATTGCCAAATATCGTCTGGGGGTGGTGGGTGCAAAATTACACCCAGTTGAGGACTACTGGTTTAGAGGCATGGTAGTGCTGTAGCTAAAAGCATGGTCTTTGCAGAACTATGTATGAATCAAAACTCTTTTTCTGACCGGCCGCATGATCTTGGGCAAAATCACCTTACTTTTCTGAACCTCACTTTCCTTATCTGTAAAATGGGGATAATGAGGCCTGATTTAGGATTGTTGTAAGGATTAAATGAGATCGTGTGTATAAAGCATTCAAAATATAGTAGCAATAATAATGTGTTAATATTATTAATGACTATTAACAAAGATTACAAATTCCTAGGAGATAGTGAATGAGGAAGGGAGAAGGTTTCTTAAAGGTAGACTCAGAACTTATTTTCAAATTGCCCATACTGCCATTAAAGAGTTCAGCTTTTTCCATTTGCTAGTAGGCCTTGCTAATTAAGAACCATTCAAGGAGTCATAGATCTTTCTCCCAAAGCCTCAATAGCCAAATCTGCAAAGGCAGGACACTGAGCTCTATACTACAGAATCTTATAAGAGATTGGGGTTATGTTTTTTTAAAAAAAAGTAAAAAAAAATATATATAAGAGATCGGGGTTATGGATTTTTAAAATATATATATATATATATATATATATATATATATATATATATACACTACGGAATCTATATAATCTATTTTGGGATAAGGGTTTCTGAGATTTCTATCTATGCATATGCACAGTCGAGCTCCAATCCACCCCTTCCCCAGAAGTCAAGTTCTTTATGTATCAAGGAGATGGGAAGAGTCTTACCGTGGAATTACACCACAGACAGCGGAAGTCTTGAAGTCTCTGATAACTGCCACAGCTCTCATGACATACTGCACACTGAGAGCTGACAGGTATGTTTCCTTCTACCCATTGATGGGGCATGGTCTGTTGGAGATTAAAAAGAGACAAGAGGTAGAAGTTAGAGATATAAGGAGAGGAAGGGCCAACTAGAATAATTGTACTACCCTATGGAGGACATTAGGTAAAAACACCAATTTCTTTATGGTCCTGTCCTCCCTGCTCCAATGCTACTGACCAGTGACAAGTGGAAGTTGAGGGTTTTCATTCTTCCAGATTGGTAGATTGTAAGCCTGGGGAAGAGGCCTACTTTGCATGTCTGGATACAGGAAGAAGTCTTTCTACCCCTGTTTGTCCTGGCTGAAGGGGAGATAGGAAAGGGTGACTGTGAGAGGGTAGGGCTGGTACTTACTACTTCATCTGCAGGCAGAAGGAGGTCATCAGTGATAGACAATGTATTCCACTTGCAGTCTTTGCTTGCTCTCAAAGCACATAGTCTGTGAGATTTCACTTTGCACACTGTGAGAAAAAGAAGAAAAAGATGTATGTGAATCTGGTGATAATGATTCTAATTCCTTTCCCTAAGTTTCTCTGAAAGTTAGAACCCAGATGCATTCTAAATAGTTTTGATCCACTTCCAAAGACCTATTTTCAGTATGATCAAGTTCCTTTTTATTTCTATCGGTGAAACTTTCTAGTATCTGACTGGAATGAAAATTGATGGTAAGAATGAGGTGATTTCTGTCTTTTCAACCCTTGTGACCATATGGTCCCATCCCCCCATACCCAACCCTCTATTGTTATTCACAAGAATATCCCCTCATGTTAGTTTCCTCCCTTCTGCTTTCCTCAGTCAGCCTTAACCTCATGCCAGAGTCAGTGACCTAGTGTGAGTCAATGATACTAAAGCAAAATGAGTTCTTTCAACACTATCTTCACTCATGAGCTACACTTCTAAAAGAATCAGAAATGTACCTTCACAGATGATAGAATCTCTAGATAAGGCAGGAATGCTCTCTCGACAAATATTGCAGTGCTGTGTCCGGTGGCTGTAGCTGTAGTACCAATAGTGCATTCCAACAAGGAAAGGGTTGTTTTCTGCTGCAGGTATCTAAAATAAATCAGAAACGAGACAATGGAGGGTTAATCACAGACAGATTAGGGAAGGCCAGAAAATCTGCTGCTAAGGCTAAAATGGCCTGCTATATAGGTGTCAGAGTATGTGAAGGGGAAGACTGAAAGTTGGAGCCAATACCTGGGATTTTTGTTATTACTTTTTTCCTTTTTTCGCCAGTGGTTTTCGAAAGGAAAAAGAATATAGGGGAAGATCCTGGAAAAGAAGCTGAAGACAGAACAACAGTCTTTATACTGCTTGGCCAACCACTCTATTTGTTTAATCCAAGCAAAATTTGTTCTGTTAGCCTTGGCCTTGGTTATCTTTAAGTAATAAGCAAAAGGAGGTGGTGAGTTGGACATTCAGTGATATCAAAATGCTGTGGCCAGGGAAGGAATGGGGGAGGCAGGGTTCTGACTCTGGGATAAGGAATCTAGTCAGACTTCACTTCCTGGAAATGTGCACTTCCCTTCCTGGCTGCCAGGTGAGAAGAGTATTGCTTTATCTGGACAATAGTTTTATCTCATGGGCTTCTTGCTCAAGTATTTTTTTCTTTAATACCACACTCTGACTGCCTATAGCAGTTTTCTGGTTAATAAATTTATTCGATAATTCATTAAACAAGTATTTACTGAGTAAATATTTACTGAGTAAATACTATATGCTTGGCATTTTTTAAGGCATTTGAGATATAGTGATGAACAAGACAAAGTCTTTGACCTTATGGATTAGCATTCTGCTTGGTGTTCTCTTTCATGGTATTGAACTTGACCTTTTTTGTTAGCATGCCTGTGAATGCTGCATTTGCATATCACAGCCTAACTTTCATCACTATAGGGAAGGCACAAGGTATACCAGCAACAGTTTGGGGACTGAAAGGAGAAACCCAAGTTTGTTCTAGGTGTGCCTTCCACAGGTCCCTTCCACATTTTCTCTAATTCCTGTAAATGTCTGATTTTATCCTTTTCTGCCTTCTTCTGGAGTTTAGACATAGGTATAAATACAGCTTTTTATTCTTGACATTATAATGGGTTGGCTGTGTAAAGGCATGACAAGACTTTAAAAAGCACTATATTTTCTCCCTGACATCAGCTGATAGTGGTCCGTTAGAGAGCTATTGAGGGCTTTAGCACATTAAGTGTTCAACCTTGATCAATTTATAGGAATTAGCCATCTAAGACACAGCCTGCACACAGCACTATCTGATCCCTCCTTCCCCTTTCTGACATGCTGGCTATGTGCTAAGCTACTGGTGAATTTACCTGGAAGCTTCTAGAAGGAAAAGCTACTTTGATGATCTAAAAGCTCATGTGTTCTGGGATTGCTTTGTAATTGCAATGTTTATTGTACATTGAGATGCTGGAAAGCTCTAGGAAGATCAGAATAGAAGACGGAGAGTTCTGAGGTAGTGACATAGTCCTGGCTTTGGCACTCTGAGCTCCCAGCACCTTTCTACTCCCCAAGCCAGTGGATTCTAATTCTACAACCAACCAACCTTCCTTCCTTCTTTCCTTCCTTCCTTCCTTCCTTCCTTCCTTCCCTCCTTCCTTCCTTCCTTCCTTCCTTCCTTCCTTCCTTCCTTCCTTCCTTCCTTCCTTCCTTCCTTCCTTCCTTCCTTCCTTCCTTCCTCTCAGTCTCCTTATCTCCTCCAATAATTACTAAGAGCCTACTATGTGCCATATACCATGTTAGACACTGAAGCTACAAAGATACATAAGTCACAGTTGTTTCCTTCAAGAAGCTCATAGTCTACTGGAGGAGACAAATTATGAAACTGATAATTCCAGTACAGAATGACAAGTGAGCTCTTCAAGCATGTGCAGGGTTCTATATGACTAAGTGGAAGAAATGCAGAATTCTGCCAGGTAAAATATTGAATTTCATGGCCTAATTGCCTATAGAACATAAAGAAATATATAAAATGGACATTACTTAGGTTCAGCAGTTGAGAACATAGAATTTATATTTCTTGTGTGCATCCTATTCTATAAGAGAACCTTGATGCATCCAACCCTGGATGAGTATGTGTGCTGGGTTGAATTGTGACCCCTACCTAATATGTTGAAATCTTAACCCTTGATACACATGGATGTGATCTTATTTGGAAATAGGGTCTTTACAGATGTAATCAAGTTAAAATGAGGTCATACTGGATTAGAGTGGGTTCTAATCCAGTGACAGGCATCCTTATAAGAAGAGGGAAATTTGTACACACACACAAAGAGGAGAACACCTTGTGAAGAAACAGAGAACATGGACATAGGAGAGGATATCATGTAACAATGAGGGCAGAGATTGGATTAATACATCTGCAAGCCAAGGAATGCCAAGATTTGCCTGAAATCACCAGAAGCTAGGAAGAGACAAAGAGGGATCCTCCCCTAGAGCCTTCAGAGAGAGAGCATGGCCCTGAAGACACTTTGATTTGGGACTTCTAGATTCCAGAATTGTTAGAGAATAAGTTGCTATTGTTTTAATCCACCCAGCTTGTGGTTATTTATTATGACAGTACTAGGAAACTAATACAGATTTTGGTACTGGGAAGTGATGTGCTTCTGTAACAGATACCTAAAAATATGGAAGTGGCTTTGGAATTGTGCAATGGGTAAAGGCTAGACAAATTTTGAGGCACAAGTTATAAAAAGCCTAGATTTGCCTTAAGCTGAATGTTGCTAAAAATATGAACTTTAAAAGTACTTCTGGTGAGGTCTCAGGTAGAAATGAGGAACATGTTATTGGAAATTGGAGAAAAGTGATAGTTTTTATAAAGCGACAGAGGTGTTGGCTGAATTTTTTCTACTATTGGATGGAAAGTAGAACATGTAAGCAATAAATTTGAATAGTTAGTCGAGGAGATTTCCAAAGAAAGTATAGAAGGTGTGGCTTGATTTCTCTTTGCTATTTATAGTAAAATGTGAAAGAAAAGAGATACATTGAGGAAGGAACTTGTGTTAGTCTTCTCAGGCTGCCATAACAAAATATCATAGACTGGATGGCTTAACTAGTAGAAATCTATTTTCTCATGGTTAAGAGCTAGGAAAGCCAACATCAAGGTGTCAACCAATTCAGTTCCTGGCGAGAACTCCCTTTCTGGCTTGTAGATGGATACTTTCTCAACGTATGCTCACATGGCCTTTCCTAGGTGTGTGCATCTTTTCCTCTTTTCCTCTTCTTATAAGGCCACTAATCTTATTGGAATAGGTCCCCACCCTTACAACCTCATTTAACTTCAATTACTTCTTAAAAGTCCTGTCTTCAAATACAGTGACATTGGGAATTAGGACTTCAACATATGAATTTGAATGGAGGGCACACAATTCAGTCCATAGCAGAACTATTAAGCAAAAAGTGACCAGAACTTGAAGATTTGGAAAATTCTTAGCCTATCCATATTCCAAAACCCAAGAAAGTGTGCTCTGGAGAGAATACCAAGGGTGTGGCTGGACAAACTTTTGCTGGAGAGATTAGGTGTGGGACAAATGGATCCAATTAACTATTTCAGTAGAACAGTATCAGCTTGGATGGAAGGGTATAGACATAAGACAAAACGAAGGAAGGTTTTCAGACTTGTGAAATTCTACAGACATGAAATGGACTGATAAATCCACTCAGCTGTGAACATGTATTATTCTTTGAAAATGGAGAATGACTTCCAAGGGTGGCTCAGAGGCCAGCAAGGCTGCTGAGAGAGGCTCAGAGACCAGAAGTGCTACTGTTGCCTCCACAGACCCAAAGAGTGCCAGCTGAGTCACTGTCTCCTTGATTCCAGAGGGTGGCATTGCTTCCTTGGTTTTAGAAGGTGGGGCTACCTCTTTAGTTATTGAGGGGAGTTGCCATTCTAGTGGGCTGAGAGTGTAGGGCCAGAGAACAGAAACTTAAGACACAGAGAATTATTCTCAAGCCTGGAAAACCTAATGGAATTTGCCCTGCTGGATTGCCAACTTTCTTTAGACAAGTAATCTTTTTATTTTTTACATTTTCTCCCTTTCAGAATGTCAATGGCTATCCTATGCCTGTCCCTACATTGTATATTGGGCACAGATAACTTCCTAGATTCATAGATCCACAGATGGAGAGGAATTTTACCCCAGGATGGATCATACACACAGTTTAACTCATATCTAATTTAAATTATTTAGAAAATGATATTTTGAACTTAAGAGTTAATGCTAGAATGGGCTAAGGCTTTGGGGAATGTTGAGATGGGGATGAATGTATTTTGTATGTGAAAAGGACATAAATTTGGGGGGACTACAATTGGAATTTCTAGAGGAATGTTGTGGGGTTGAATTGTGTCCCCCCAAAAAAAATAGGTTCAAATCCTAACGTGTAGTATCTGTGAATGTGACCTTATTTGGAATTGAGGTCTTTGAATATATAATCAATTTAAGATGAGGTCATACTGGATTAGGATGGGCCTCAATCTAATGACTGGTATTCTTATAAAAAAAGGGAAATTTGAACAAAGATACACACAGAGAGGAGAACACCATTTGAAGATACAGAGTGCAAAGACACAGGGGAGAAGACTGTACGTCAATAGAGGCAGAGATTGTGTCTGTAAGCTAAGGAACACCAAGGATTATCAACAACCCAACCAGGTGCTGTGGCTGACGCCTATAATCCTAGCACTCTGGGAGGCTGAGGTGGAAGGATCATTTGAGCTCAGGAGTTCGACACCAGCCTGAGCAAGAGCAAGACCCCCATCTCTACTAAAAATAGAAAGAAATTAGCTAGACAACTAAAAATATATAGAAAAAAATTAGCCATGCATGGTAGCCCATGCCTGTAGTCCCAGCTACTCAGGAGGCTGAGGCAGAAGGATTGCTTGAGCCCAGGAGTTTGAGGTTGCTGTGAGCTAGGCTGATGTCATGGCACTCTAGCCTGGGCAACAGAGTGAGACTCTGTCTCAAAAAAAAAAAAAGAATTACCAACAACCAACAGAAGCTAGGAGGTGGCAAAGAAAGATCCTCTCTTAAAGACTTCAGAGAGATCGTGGCCCTGCTGACACCTTGATTTCAGACTTCTAGCTTCCAGGACCGTGAGAGAATAAATTTCTGTTGTTTTAAGTCACAAAGTTTGTGGTGATTTGTTATAGCAGCTCTAGGAAACTACTATGGTATGTCATTACAGGCCTTTTTACTTGTTGACACAGATTACAAATTCATTTTGGTTTTTTCTTTTAAAAAAATTTATCCATCCCTGTCATTTCCTGAAAATAAAATCCACTTTGAAGACAGATTAAAAACTGTGGCATGTATACAAACCACTGATCTCTAAATGCTAAGGAAGACAGGTTAGCTTAAACCTTTCAGTGTGTGGTTGTTGGGTTTTTGTGTTTGGTTTTTATCCTCTCTACAATACTTAAGTGAATATATTCATGTAGAATCCATTGCTCCAATAAGATTCCTCACATGCAATGTGTATTTGAATGTATATCACCCCCTGATATCATATGTTGAAATCCTAACCTTCAATATAATGGTATTAGGAGGTGGGACCTTTAGGAAGTGATTAGGTCATAAGGGTGGAGTTCTTCATGAATAGGATTAGTGCCTTTACAAAAGAGACCCCAGAGACCTTTATCACTTCCTTTCCCACCATATGAGAACATGAGAAGATAGCTGTCTATGAACCAGGAAGTGGTTCTTAACCAGACATTGAGTCTGCCAGTGCCTTGATCTTGGACTCCTTAGCCTCTCAAAGTTTGAGAAATAAATATTTACTGTTTAAGCCACCCAGTCTGTGTTATTTTGTTATAGCAGCCCAAACTGCCTAAGACAGGAATTGATACTGAGAAGTGGGGGTACTGCTGTAACAAATACATAAAAATGTGGAAACAACTTTGGAACTGGGTAATGAGTGAGTAGAGGCTGGAAGAGTGGTGAGGTACATGCTTTAAAAAGGCCTAGATTGCCATGAATGGAATTTTAAAGATTGTTTTGGTGAGAGCTCAGAAAGAAAAAGGAAGAACTGTAAAGAAAGCTTCCATCTTAGAGAATACATATGTAATCATGAACAGAATGTTGGTAGAAATAGTGACAGCAAAGGCCATCCTGATAAAGTCTCAGATGAAAATGAGGAACATATTATTGGACAATAGAGGAAAAGTGATCCTTGTTATAAAATGGCAAACAACTTGGCTGAATTGTATTTGTCTTCTAGTATCTTATGGAAGGTAGAACTTGTGAGTGATGACATTGGATATTTAGCTCTGGATATTTGGTTCCTCCTGACTGCTTATAATAAAGTGTGAGAGAAGGAGTGATATAAGCAAGATGGCAAAATAGGAGTTGTCCAGCTTCACTCCCCCCAACCGATAGAAATCCAACTTATAACTATCTACAGGTAAGGATACCATCATGAATATCTCAGAACACAAGAGTGAGACTGAGACAACTCCTTGGAACACAGAACCAAGAAAATCTGTGATCAAATGGTAAGAGGAATGGTTTGTTTTGACCATGCTTCCCTCCCCTAAGTTAGCACAGTGCCACATAGAGAATTTCTCTGGACTCATGATTTCTACAGCAGGAAAAGATAGTTTACAAGGACATTCAGCTTCCTCACTATTCTGGGACCCTTTGCAGGAGGTTCACCCCTAACTTGCAGGTACCAGCAGGGCTAGACCACCTGGGATCAGTTAGAAATGAAGAATGGGGATGGTGCTCACAGTGGCCAGTACACAGATCTTGGTGGCTGTTCTACATTCCTGCCAATGGAGGTGCCATTCCAGAGAAACTAGCCAGTAGCACCATGCTGCAGCATGGTACATGAGTCTTCCAGGATGATTCCCTCACCAACATGTCTACACAGTCTGGGTGCTTTAATTAAGTCTTTCCTAGGCTGAGAGACAGCTGTTATGTCAGCAATTACCCACGGAGGGAACACCTACTCCCACCCAACCCTAGCAGCAGAGAGGTGATCCAATAATTTCCAATGATCAAATTAAGTCATTTTCAGACTAGGAAGCAACTTCAGGTCAGTGATTACCCATAGAGGGAGCATCTGATCCCACCCAACCTCAGCTGCAGAGCAGTGACTACACTAATCCTTAGCGTTTTGCTTGAGCCTACCCTAGGCTGAGAGGAAAGCCCAAGTCCACATATATCTGTGGAGCACAGCCTCTGGCCCTGCCCACCCCATGTGGGCCAGCAGCAACCCCAGAGACTTCACCCAGCCTTGGAGGCCAACACACAGCCTTGTACAACTACAGATTTCAACAATAGTACCACCCAGCCAAGGAAGACGACCTGCAACCTGCACTATTAGAGATGGTTGCAGAGCTCAGCCAGCAGTCCCATCTGATGACAGAGTGCAGCCACTGGTCTCACTGGGCCGTGGAGAACAGCCAGCAATAGCACTCAACCTCAGAGCATAGAAAGTGACACAGTCCAACTAGAGAACCTGACACCAAGGTCAGCCTGTCAGATGTTGCTATCAGCTGACCCATCCAGAATCCTGGGCTAGACTAAATAGTACAAGTCTGTCACCACCAAAAAACACTTGCAAAGGCTGGGAGAGGTGGCCATCTTCTCAAATGCACAGGCATCAATGTAAGGACACAGGATTATAAAAAATTGGGGAAATATGACACCACCAAAAGAAACTAATAAGGCTCTACTAATGGACCTAGAAGAAATGAAGATCTATGAAGTGACTAACAAGGAATTCAGAATAAGCCACTGAAGGAAGTTCAGGTAACTACAAGAAAATATGGATAGAAAATTAAATGAAATTTGGAAACAATTCATGAACAAAATGAGAAGTTTGCAAAAGAAATAGAAACAATAATAACAAAAAACAAATAGAAATCCTAGAGGTAAATAATACAAGAACTGAACTGAAAAATTTAATAAAAGGTTACAACAGCAGACTTGATCAAACAGAAGAATCAGTGAGCTCAAAGACAGGGTATTGAAATTATAAAGAGGAGCAAAAAGAAAAAAAAAAAAAAAGAATAGAAAAGAATGAGGAAGGTCTACAGGAATAATGGTTCCAGTTCAACATTAAGTGAACTAATCTTTACATCATTGGAATTCCTGAAGAAGAGTGAGAAAAAGACCTATAAAACATATTTAAGGAAATAATGGCTGAAAATTTCCCAAATTTGAGAAAAGACAATACCATCCTGAAAAAGGAAGCTCAGATGTTGCCTGTCAAATTCAATCCAAAGAGGAGATCACCGAGACACATCATAATCAAATTTTCAAAAATCAAAGACAAAAAAGAATACTAAAAACAGCAAGAGATAAGAAAACATATCACATTCAAGGGAACTCCAATATAGCTTTAAGTGCATTTCTCAGCAGAAACTATATAGGCCAGGGGAGAATGGGATGATATATTTGAAGTGCTGCAGGAAAAAACAAAAACAAAAACAAAAATGAACAAACAAAAAAACCCCTGCAAGATGAGAATACTTTACCCAGCAAAGCTGTCCTTTAGAAATGAGGGAGCAATAAACACTTTCCCAGACAAACAAAAGCTGTGTTTGTCACCTATAGGCCTGCTTTACAAGAATTGCTAAAGGGAGTTCTTTAAGCTGAAATGTATGGTTGCTGATTAATAACAAAAAACATATGAAAGTAAGAAACACAGTGATATTAGTAATACATAGTCATACTCAATTCTGTGATACTTTTAAGGGTAGTATATAAAGCAATTTTATCCCTGCTAGGAGGGCTAAAAGACAAAACTATTTAAAAATGTAGCTACAACAAATTGTTAAGGGATAAAAATTACAAAAACAAATGTAAATTTTGACATCAAAATTATAAAAGGTTGGGGTAAGTGAAATTGTAGCATTTTTGTATGCAATTAAAATCAAGTTGTTTTCAGCTTAAATTAGCCTGTTTTAAGGATGAGATATATAAGCATTTGTTTATCAGTTTTAACATCATTCTTATGGAAAAGTTGAAAACTTTTCCTCCAATATCAGGGACAAGACAACGATGCCCACTTTCACCACTTCTTTTCAACATAGCTCTGAAAGTTCCAGCCAGAGCAATTAGGCAGGGGAAAGAAAGAAAAGACATCCTAATAGGAAAGAAAGAAGTGAAATTGTCTCTATTTGCTAATAACATGATCTTATATATAAAAAAATCCTAAAGATTCTAACAAAAAAATTGTCAAAACTGATAAACAAATTCAGTAAAGCTACAGGATACAAGATCAACATACAAAAATCAGTAGCATTTCTATATATAGGTTGAGTATCCCTTTATCCAAAATGCTTGGGACCAGAAGTGTTTCAAATCTCAGAGTTTTTCAGATTTTGAAATATTTGTATGATACTGGTTGAGCATCCCAAATCCAAAAATGTAAAATTACAAATGCTCCAATAAGCATTTCCTGTAAGCATCATGTTGGTGCTCAAAAAGTTTTGGATTTTAGAGCAATTTGGATTTCAGATTTTCAAATTTGGGATGCTCAACCTGTACTAATAATGAATTATCTGAAAATGAAATTAAGAAAACAATCCCATTTACAATAGCTGCAAAAAAAATAAGTAAATGAATACTTAGGCAGAAATTTAACCAAGGAGGTAAAAGACCTATATATTGAAAACTATAAAAGACTCATGAAAAAATGGAAGAAAATGCAAATAAATGGCAAGGATAGCCCATGTTCATTGATTGGAAGAATTAATATTGGGAAAATACTTATATTACCCAAAGTGATCTATAGGTTTAGTGCAATTCTTATCAAAATTCCGATGTCATTTTTCACAGAAATGGAAAAAGACAGTCCTTAATTTGTATGGAACCAGAAAAGACCCTAAATAGCCAAAACAACTTTGAGAAAAAAGAAAAAAGCCAGAAGCATCACACTCCCCAATTTTAAAACATGTTATAAAGTGATTGTGATCAAAACAATGTGGTTCTGGGATAAAAACAGACACTGACCAATTCAACAGGATAGAAAACCCAGAAATAAACCCATGCATTTATGGACAACTGATTTTTGACAAAGTTGCCAAGAACAGAAAATGGGTACAGGACAGTCTCTTCAATTAATGGTGCTGGGAAAAATGGATATCCATATTCAGAAGAATGAAAATGAACCCTTATCTTATGCCATATACAAAAATCAATTCAAAATGGGTTAAAAACTTAAATATGAGACCTGAAATGGTAAAACATAGAAGATAATATCAAGAGGAAAGCTCCACAACGTTGATTTGGGCAAGGATATTTTGGATATGACCCCCAAAGCACAGGCAATGAAAGCAAAAATAGACAAATGAGATCACATCAAACTAAAAAACTTCTACACAGCAAAGGAAATAGTTAACAAAGTGAAGAGACAACCCACATAATGGGATAAAATATTTGCAAACCATATATCTGATAAGGGATTAATATTCAAAACATATAAGGAACTCTAACAACTCAATAGCAAGAAAACAATCTGGGCTTGGTGCAGTGGCTCACGCCTGTAATCCTAGCACTCTAGGAGGCTGAGGTGGGAGGATTCCTTGAGCTCAGGAGTTCGAGACCAGCCTGAGGAAGAGTGATTCCCTGACTCTACTAAAAAATAGAAAAAAATGAGCTGGGTGTGGTAGCACATGCCTGTTGTCCCAGCTACCTAGGCGGCTAAACAGGAAGATCATTTAAGCCCAGCAGTTTGAGGTTGCAGTGAGCTAGGCTGCTGCCATGAGACTCTAGCCTGGACAACAGAGCAAGACTCTGTCTAAAAAAAAAAAAAAGAAGAAGAAAGAAAAGAAAGGAAAAGAAAATACCCAATTAAAAAATGGGCAGAGGACCTGAACAGATATTTCTCAAAAAATGACATACAAATGGCCAATAGGTACATGAAAAAATTCTCAGCATCACTAATCATTAGGAAAATGCAAATTAAAACCACAATGAGATATCACCTCACACCTGTTAGAATGGCTTTTGATCAAAAAAGATTAAAGATAAGAATTAGAGAGGATATGGGAAAAAAGGAACTCTTATACATTGTTGGTAGGAATGTAAATTAGTATAGCTATTATGGAAAACATTATGGAGGCTCCTCAAACAACCTAAAATAGAACTACCATAGGATCCAGTAATTCCACTTGTGGATATATATCCAAAGGAACTGAAATCAATATGTCGAAGGGATATTTACACTCCCATGTTCATTTTGGCATTATTCACAATAGCCAAGTGGAAAAAGCCTAAGTGTCCATAAATGGATGAATGAATAAAGAAAATGTGGTGTATATACAGAATAGAATACTATTCACCCATAAAGAAGGGTGGAATCCTGTCATTTGTGAAAACATGGGTGAATCTGGAGGACATTATGCTAAGTGAAATAAGCCAGTCACAGAAAGACACATACTACATGATCTCATTTAAAGGTGGAACCTAATAAAGTCAAACTCATAGAAGTAGAGTAGAATGGTGGTGGGAGGGCGGGGGGAAGGAAGGAATGGGGAGACGATCAAAGGGTACTAAGTATCAGATAGACAGGAGGAATAGATTTTGAGTTCTATTGTACAGCAGGGTGACTACAGTCAATAATACTGAATTATATACAGTATTTCAAAATAACTAAGAGTAAATTTCAAATGTTTCACCACAAAAAATGACGAAAATCTGAAGTGATTCATATATCATGCCACCTTGTATACATATATAAAAAATCATTTTATTCCATAAATATATGCAATTATGATTTTTTTTTTGAGACAGAGTCTTGCTCTGTAGCCCAGGCTAGAGTGCCGTGGCATCAGCCTAGCTCACAGCAACCTCAAACTCCTGGGCTCAAGCAATCCTCCTGCTTCAGCCTCCTGAGTAGCTGGGACTACAGGCATGCACCACCATGCCTGGCTAATTTTTTCTATATATTTTTAGTTGTCCATCTAATTTCTTTCTATTTTTTTTTTTTTAGTAGAGACAGGGTCTTGCTCTTGCTCAGGCTGGTCTCAAGCTCCTGAGCTCAAACGATCCACCTGCCTCTGCCCCCCAGAGTGCTAGGATTATAGGCGTGAGCCACCACGCCTGGCCTATTCAATTATGATTTGTCAATCAAAGTTAATATGAACACTTTTTAAAATGAAAAATAAATAAAAATAGCTTATTAGTCATTTTCATTTTGATTATAGTTGAAATGATAATATTGTGGATATATTTGTTTAATAAAATCTATTATTAGAATTTAAAAAATGAGAGGAGAGAAATGAATTGAAGATGGAATTATTAAGCAAAAGCATTCCTAGAATTTAAAGATTTGGAAAATTCTCAGTCTCTGTGCATTGAGAATATGTTTGGAAGGGTGTGGCAGACCTACCATTTGATAAGGAGATTAATATGAATGTGAACTACCAATTTAATCAACCATCTCAACAAAAGCCAGGGATAGAGATAGGATTATACTAACAGAAATATGCCAGCTGGGACTAAAGAAAACTAAGCAAATGGGACAAAATGAATGAAGACTTTAGGACTTCTTGGACCGGATCATAGAATTATTCGGCTGTGAATTTCTTTTAAGAACAGGAAAGAATGACCCTGAAAGTGATTCATAGATCATCAGGGCTGCCACTCTGCCACAGGCCTGGAGGGGGGCAGGGCTGCCTCCACCTTAGTTTCAAAGGGTGGGACCAATGCCTAGCAGTGGTGTGGGCATGGAGTAGCCTGTCAGAGCCCTGGGGCCATGACCTGTCCTGCCCCAACAGAGAACCGTGGAAGGATGGGGCCACTGAAGAGAACCACAGCATTGGCAGTGCTCCACAGATCTGCGGGGGTAGCATTGCTACCCCAGTGGGTCTGGAGCGTAAGCCCTTTGCCCCAGTGGGTTTGGAAGAAGAGACTGCTACCCATACTGGTCCGGAAAGCACAGTATGGAGCCAAAGAGAATTACAGATACTCCTCGACTTATGATGGGGTTACATCCCGATCAACCCACTGTAAATTGAAAATGTCATAAATTGAAAATGTACATTTTGTAGACATGATGGGATATGAAAGCATAAAATGCAATATCCAAAAAATGTTGGCAACACAGTATACTGGAGAGTGTGGGTTGTTTACCCTTGTGATTGAGTGGCTGACTGGGAGCTTCAGCTCACTGCCACTGCCCAGCATTGCAAGAGAGTATCCTAACACATATCACTAGCTTTGGAAAAGCTCAAAATTCGAGGTACAGTTTCTACTGAATGCATATTGCTTTTGTACCACTGTAAAGTTAAAAAATCGTGAGTTTATATTCTCAAGACTTAAGATCTCAAGGAGCTTGCCTTGCTAGGTTTTGGACTTGCTTGGGACCCGTCACTCCCTCCTTCTTTCCCATTTCTCCCTTTTGGAATGAGAATGTTTATCCTACACTTGTCCCACCATTCTATTTTGGAAGCACATAACTTGCTTGACTTCAGAGGTTCATGGCTGGAAATTTTGCCTCAAGATGTGTCACCCTTATCTGATTTAAATGATTTTTAAATGACACTTTGGACTTTAGAATTTGTGCTGGAATGAGTTAAGACTTTTGGGGTTGTTTACATGGAATGGATGTATTTTGCATGTGAGAAGGACATGCATTTTGGGGGGCCATAGGAAGATTGCAATGGGCTGAATGTATGCCCTCCCAAATTCATATATGTTCATAGTCTAACCCACGCTATGATGGTTAAAGGAAGTGGTGGAGCCCTCATGAATGAGATTAGTGCCCTTATAAAAGGAACCCTGGAGAATGAACTGTATGATTTTAGGTAAGACAACTGAACCTCTCTGAGGGTTTTTTCTCAACTGCTTTAATGAAATCTTGGAATCATAAGCTTTTCAAGTTGAAAGGAATATTGGAGTTCATCTACTTTGCCTACTTAAAAAAATTAATTTACCACATCTTGAGAAGCAGTTGTTCAAATAATTTGTTTGTAATATTTCCAATGACAGGGAGCTTTCTACCTCAAGAGGCAGTGGATGCCATTCCTGCAGCTTAAAGTGAATGTTAAAAAGTTTTTTTCCTTTACTACACCAAAGTTTAAGAAAAAACTTAAGGTTTAGAGCTTTAGGAACATTGACTGGACTCTTACAAGAAACTTACTTCCCCAAATTTGGAAGAGTTCAAATAAAGGCTACATGACTTGCAATCTCCAGATGCTCTAGAATCTAGAATCTGGAGTGTAGACGACTTTTAAGATCCATTTCTGTTTCCATAGTCAGTGATTCCATGACAATTCATTAGAAATAGCTAACCTTTTAATCTAGTCTTCCAAACAGCTCTTTATTTTTAATTTTCTCCTTTATATTCTTTCTTTAAATTTCCCCAGGCTCAAACCTTTCATCTGCCTGTGACTTCTCGCTCCTCTTTGCCTATTTCTTATATTTTGGTTCTTGCCTGATCCCAACTCAGTATCTAATATTTGTCCTCCCTTTCTATCCTCATTCTGTGGCTTAATTTTGTGTTGCTTGATTTAATCTATAGCTTCCTCTCTGAATTTCTGGCCTCTACGTTTTCCCTCGTCTAGTCCAACTTGTATTTCTAAAGTATTCCACTGATCAATTCTCTTCTCTTGCTGGTCTATCCTTAAACTGAATTAACTTTGATCATATTGCAAATCTTCCCCATTCTTTATCTTGGCATTGAAAATTCTCCACAATCAGGCCCAAGCTACCTTTCTAGAAATACTTTTGGACTCACTCTCCCGAACTCTTCTGGTGAAATGGATTTCCCCTTTTACTCTATTCCAAAATGTTCTGTTTTCCTGTTACTCAGGTTTTGCTTATACCGGTTCCCTTGCTCAGGACTTCCTCCTGCCCCCAGTCCTCTGCCACTGATAAAATCCTATCTATTTTTCAAGGTCAGTCTCAAATCTCTCCTCTATTAACCTTTCCCAGAGGACTCCAGCCCATACTTATTTCTTCCTCCCCTGAATTCCCCATACCACTTTATTGTCTGTTTCATTCATCTGGCAGTCAAAATCATGCATTGCTTTAACATCTCTGAAAATTATCATTTACCTTGAGTACTGTCATTTAACTCTTTCTTTTGTGTATATATTATCTCTCCAACTACTTAAGGAGCTCATTGAGGCCAGGAGATTGCACCTTTTTTTCCAACTCTCTGTGGAATAGGACTGGGCACCTAGTAGGTGTTGGCTTGTTAATGTGTACTGACTAGTTTCTAAAAGATTGTCCAATTGCTTTGTTACCACTTTAATAGACCACTAAGTCCATGATTAATCTGCTCTCACCCAATTTGTCAGACACTGGTGGTTATAGAGGATAGAAGGGACCATGAGAGATAAGGTATGTATGGGATAAAGCATATTTGACTATTTAAGCCTCAAGCAAGACGAATTGCTAAGATGCTGGTGATGAGACATTTCACTATCAGCTAAAAATGTTCCTTAATAGATTTAGATTCCAAGAGCATCTTCACAGTAGTTGTGATTCCAACCTGATACTCACAACTCTTCCAAAAGAATAAATAGGCAGATTATTTGTTTTTCCTTTCTAGTTTGTCCATACCTATATGTTAGTCTAGGTTAGTCCATACCTATATGTTTAATTCAATGAAGTCAAGACTGGCACATCAATTCTCTGGTGACTTTCTCTGGCCACTTTTGCATTCTTGGACTAATAATTAAAATTCAAAATATACTATGTGAACTTTTATGCCAAATTGAAAATGTTATGTGATTCATGAGAAGCATTCCAATTTGAATAGAGATAATCCAAGAGATTGGTCCACAGGGGCGAAGATGGAAGAGGAGCATGGAATTCACAACTTTTTGTGGCTACCTCTAATGCTGTGCCATAGTGGCATCATGGTTGGTGGTGGGGGCTGGGGCGGGGGTTGGAATTGTGCTTCTCTATCAGGAAAAGAAGAAGAAAATAAAGGAGTAAAATTTTGTGTGCTAAATCATATAAAAATCATCATCAGATGCTAAGCAAAGGATCTCTCAATTAAGCTTATATAATGTGGGCCTGGGAGATGCCTTAATGATATGTGGAAAGACTGCAAATTAGCTTTTTATCATATTCCCCCATGGGTAGTAGAATGCATAGTTATGAGAGTAAGTGATAAGATGCCTGAGAAATCCTTAGGGAGTAGGGATGGGTGGCTCTTCTCAACAACATTATTTTTATTTCTAAATCCCATCATTACCAAACCATATCACACACTGCTCCATCCCAAGTGGCTAGAACAATCCTCTGCCTATTGTTAGTTATTTAAGACATCAGGTTCTTCTAAAGGCTGGATTAATCTTCCTTTTTTATCTTAAAGACCTTAACAGTAGAACTTCTTCATCCTAAACCCTAACTCCAAGATTGCCTTTAGATTCATTTATTCATTTGAAAAAAATTATTGAGCCTCTACTATGTGCCAGACACTGCTCTAAGTTAAATAAATGGCCCAAGTCCCTCCCCTTTTGAAACTTACATAACTTCTAACCACAGTAGTAGATCTACAGAAGACTGGGAAGATTGCATTGCCCAGAGTTTGAATGGTGGCACCCCTTGCTACAGGAAGCAATGGCCAGAGATTTGGTATTGCCAGGGAGAAAAAGAACCCTGCTAAGCTTTGTGGAGGATTGCTCCTTGCTTTTCCCTTTACATTTCTTTTGTGGTGGACAGGAAACAGAAAGGGAGAATGGCATAGTGTTTAAGCACATAGGCTTTGGAATCGCATAGCCTGGGTCCAAATTCTGAATTTGCTACTGAGTAGCTATTTCACCTTGGTCTAGTTCCTTCCTTTTTTGAGCCTCTGTTTCCTTAGATGTTATTGTAATCATTCAGCAGACCCAAGGCAAGACTGCTGATTGCAGTTTTCTTAACCTAAATGTGTCTACGTTAACTGCTCACATATATCTTGAGTGCCATACATGGACATCTACATATTAAGTGGATGTGTACAGAGGTATCTAAACTGTATATTTACAAAGGATAAGTCTAAATGAATTACTCCTATTTATGAATAGTTCTAAACAGGTTTCCTAATGATATCTACCTAGAATTCCTAAACTAATGGTCTCTGCTTCCATATTACTATTTCCCTGTTTGAAAGGTATCTTGACTAATGAAATTACTTAAGTATTTACCCATGAAAATTGTGTGGATTCTCCACTAGTTACCTTACCTTACAAATTTCTCCCTGTTGGACAGTTTTTATGACGTTAATCCATTCTTCCATGTCTTTCCTGTTGGGTGCAGCCAGGGTGACTTTTCGTTGCAGTGTAATGACCTAAACAGAAAGTCACATTGTTAGCTGGTTCTCAGTCCACAACTTTGCCTCCAAACAGAGTCTGTGAAGTCTATAAGGAACAAGACAAATGTACCAAGCACAACCCAAGGCACTTCTTGTATATAAGACAGAAGTTCCCAGGGCCACTTGCAGTTCCTTAGATACCCAACCAAAAAAATAATAATCATAATAGTAATAACTAACACTTTAATGGCACTTACTATGTGCCAGGAACTATTCTAAAGCCCCTTAGGTATATTATTTTATTCAATCTTCATTATAACCCCAAGAGATGGGCATTGTTATTTTTCTTATTTCATAGCCATAAAAACCAAGGCAAAGAGAGTTAAATGATTTTCCCAGGGTAACTCATCAGGTAAAACACTAAAACAGATTCTTTGGCCCCAGAATTCATGCTCTTAAATACTAAGCCATGCACCCATCTATTACTCAAGTGAGGTTGCCTGAAAACCCTACTTGCTTCCTGCCACTCTGCCTACTTGAAGTGGTAAAAGTATATATGCTTCATCAGAGTGTGCCTCTTTTTGTTTGGGAAGAGAGTGAGATGTCCAAAAATCTAGTTTCTTTCTTTCTTATGGGCAAGGACAACCTGAAAAGAATTTTACAGTTGTTTCTCTTAATCCTGCTTAGTGCAAGCACCCAGGCAGGAATAATAAGAATACTAAGAGTCTAGCAGATGTAGATCATGAGCAGGACTTGGTGTTTTCCCAGAGGGCAGAAAGGAGCATGGATAGCTACAGCATCAGTCATTGCTTCCATAGCCCTACGTGCCTTTACTACCAGCCCACCAAATCTTGGAGCTAGAGCTCACCACACCAACGTGCAATTTATTTCTCCTTTTACATGTAGCACAGAGTGATTTTGTGGTAAATGGACATAGGAGCTAGTTGGGATTGTGATAATGGCTGCTCCTTTGGTCCAAACCCAGTCTTGGGTGGGACAGATATACAGTGCCTCTGTGCTAAGGGGCAGCCTAGTCGTTGGGATTTCTTTATAGAATGGAGACCAAAAACATTAGCCTGTAGGATCATAACCCAAAGGTTCACCTTTTTAAGTCTGGTCAACAGAGCCCTCAGCTTTATCCTGGGTCAGTGTGATTTAATGAGAGAGAAATATAAACAAGTTCTCCTTCTTAGATCCAGCTGCTCTCCTTTCAAAGGTAGATGGAACATGGATCAGCCATGGAAGCAAGGTATTGGATCTACAGCTCTTTAGTCTGCTAAGTACCATTCCCTACTTGCCTGAAGAGGAACCCCAGTCTCCAAAACACACATTGAGGCTGAAAGAAGACAGTTCTGGGAGGAGGTGGGTAGGAGAATTCCTTGGCCAACAGACTTGTTATTTTTCAGTGAGTTTTCTGGTCTGGATTCACTTGAATGACCAAAGCCGTATGACATTTCAGCTGCACCAAGCCCTTGAATACTTTCCTAGAAAATCCTCTGTTTCCTTTGAGGTATTCTCATCTGTAATCTCATCATGGGATAGATTTCACTTTGGATTTAGGTTATGTACCTCATCAAAGGAGAGGATGCCATGTAACTTGATTATCATGCTAATTTCTATACCATATTATTCATCTCTTGGAAGCCTCCCAGTGATACTCTTCTAAATCACCTTTACCAGGAGGACTGCTTTTTGTAATAGTTACACCCCCATCCTGCCCGCTGAAATCAGCTTAGTTTTATAACAAGCTGGTAATAGGGAATAAGACCATCACTTTTCTCCCTGTAAGTGGGCTGGTAGAAAATATTTGCCTGAATAATAACACTTTGGGATCAGAGGAGTCTTGGAAAACCTGAAGCTCAAAGAGGCAATAAGTGGGTACTGCAACCCTTCTTTCCAGGTAGCCCCCACCCCTGCCCATTCAGTCATTCCCAAGCTTACTTACACAAAAACTGTGACAAAGGTTTCTACAGCTGGTTTCTGCCAAGGCGACCTGAGACAGATCAATTGTTTCAAAGCGTGCAAACTGAAAATATATAAGAGGGAGAGGGACAGGGAGCCATCTGGTTAATGAAGCAAAGAGACATTAAAAAGTAAGCATACACACATACACACACACTTGCTGACAGGCATTTTTGGCAGTCATGATACAATCATTTCTTTGGCTTGAGGGCTGGGATGTATTTAGCAACATGATTTTTGTTCATATATCATGTGACAAATAAATAAACCAAACTAAATCAAAACACAACTCTTCCCTAAACATTTATGTGGATTTATGGGCAGGCTTGGATTGGTCAATTCAGAATTATTCAAACATAAAGTTTTATGCTGGAGAAGATAATGGGATGTGGTTTAGTGGAGCAGATTGTTATTAGCTCTTATTTTATTGGATGGCAGCCTTTGACAATGTTGCTAGTCGCATCTAGTTTGAGGCTTTTGTCTCCTTACATACTGGCAGTAGTAGATACCACCCAGCCAGCAGGAGGAAATCAGTACTGTGGATACAGACAGGGCTGGTTTCACTGGTATGCAACCTGTGTAGTCACACAGGGCTCCATGTTCAGAAGGGCCACACACTTGGTTTAATGCCCTGTTGTTGCCATCTTGAAATTCTTAATAATTTTATTTTTGAGCTTGTGTTTGCTAAGTTAATTCCAATGGGACAATGGATCATGCATATGAGCAGAGGAAACATGTACAGTGTACATGTCTACCCTACATCTTGTCTCTCCATGTGCATTTGTGATGCCCGTGAACATAGAATTTCAGTGGACACATGATGCATGGGAGTTCAGCAAGACTCAAAGCAAGTACAAGGTAAGTGTGTTATATCCAGGACTAAGTGGGGCAGCTGATGGCCCTGAGAGGATACACTTTCTATTGGAACCAGAACCTGCTTCAAACATAGAAAAAAGGTAATGATTTCTAAGAATCATGAACACCAAGGAATCTTATTGTATTCTTCCTTATTCATGTTACTTTCCTGTGTTAGCCAAACATTTATGCTAAAAAGGATGACATGGAAGGAAAAGGAAAGATAGGGCAACCCATAGTTCTTTTTCTTTTCAGTCAGAAAGTGTTGGTAGAATGTGCAAATATCAAGTATACAAAATAATAACAGTTGAACTAGTTTTGTGTACTGGTGAAAAAATATATATCCATGTATGTGCTACTAATTGCAACTTGCATAATTTTGACAATTCTTCATATGAGTTAATGTAAATGCTCTTATATTTGCATTTAAAACTAGCATTATACAGTGTACAGATGAATGGTAAAATATATGTTAAATTATTTAAAATTTTATTTTTTATTTACTTAAAATGACATTAAATAGCAAATAAAAATGCCTGACAATTCATTCCTTTATATTTTAGTATAAATATAAAGCATTAAATGTTAGTACCTTTAATAGAACTTTCTCCTGCTTTCTGAATAAGGGGCCCTGCAGTTTCATTTTACACTGGGCCCTGCAAGTTATATAGTTAGTTGGCTCTGGGTGTAGAAGCTAACTGAGGAAACTATGAAATGGAAGGGAAACAGGAAGGGGGAAGAAAAGTGTCTCCCATATTTCCCAAAAGGACAAGTTTAAAAAAAAGAGTAGAGGGTTTCAACTTTCACCCTAATGTTTGCCAACATGTCTTTACCTATTGGTCCATCTCCACACATAAACATTTCCTGGCACCCACCCACTAACTCAATTGACAAGATTCTATACGTTACTGCGGGGTGGTGTGCAAAGCAGAGTTTCTGTCCTCGAACCAGAAAGTATCTAAGCTTCCATCTCTTGAAGGAGTTACAGTTCTTCAGCAGAGGTCCTTCCTTCAGTATTTTCTGAAAGATAGAAATATAGTGTTGAGTAATTAGATCAATTTGCAAGATCATATCACTTGTTCTCTCAGATGGAAAGATCAAATATCTAGAAGGCTCCGTCTTTGTCACAAATCTGAGAAATGGCCTGAAGGGAGCACAATTAAGTTAGTTCAATCAGAAAAGTCATTGGTTACCCTTAGATAACAGATTCAGGATGATATAGGCTTCATGTATCTTAGGATACACAGCCCAAGAACCATGGAAAGCATCTCCATTTGCGTTAAGGGGTAGTGGGGAGAGATATGAACACTTACATATAAGAACAATGCTCCTAGGAAAGAATGAGTGGTAGAGGAAAAGGGTGTAAAGTCAAATTTCCTAGAAGTCCCCATGTTGTAGCTTTAGACAGGGCTTTCCTATCTATCAGCTCTTTTATAGTGTTCCTTTTGGAATATTAAGTTGGATCATGTCCCTTCCCTGCTCACAAGCCTCCAATAGCTTCTCAACACTTTTAGAACCAAATCCAAAGTCCTTACCATGACCTTCAGGGGACTCATGATCTGATGAGGGAGCAAGCACATAAAAAGGGGAGCAAAAGAGAACTACCTTCTGGTTACTTTCTTTACGTGTCTCACAATCTGACCACTGATTTTCCAGTAACTTGATGAACAGACTAACCCTAACCAAGCTTAGTGTCCATTTACCATTTTTACCATCGAAGAAGTTCTTAGTTACGTTACAGGATACAAATCAACATGCAAGTTTGCCATTTGGGAGAAGTACTCACCCTCACCTAGCTGTAACCAAACCTATACTTAATGGACAAAGAGCCAGACTGAGTTTAAATCACCAAATCAAGGCTCTACTATGAATTCCATTTATCATCTAAATTAGAATTCACTATTGGGTGGCTGCGGAATTGTTTTGTTAGGCCCACCTAGTGTTTTTCAAAGCTTTAATTAGTTGATAATATTTAAAAGGTATAAGATTTCATATAAAAATGCAGGTTTCCTGTTTCTTTTTTTAAGAATCAGAATAGGCTGGACATAGTCACTTACACCTGTTGCCCCAGTTATTTGAGAGGCTGAGGCAGGAGGATCACTCGAGCCAGGAGTTTGAGGCTATAGTGAGCTATGATGATACCACTGCACTCTAGCCTGGGTGACAGAGCAAGACTCTGTCTAAAAAAAATAAGAATCAAAACATCCATAACTGGTAATATTGAACTACTTATATTCTTACCACATGGCATCAATCTGCTGGAACCAAGTAGCAACTGCCCCCTTCAGATGGGGTGCCTAACTCTAGCAAGCATTTGAGTTTGGGACCATGTCTAAACAATTCTTTGCCATTCCTGGCAAACACACATTTATACGCTAAGTTCAATTCTTTAACCAATTAGCTAGTACTAATGGACAGAGTCTCTGTATCTCAACTGAAAAGTCAGTTCATGAGCAATCATAATTTACTAGAACCCTTTTGATAATTTGTGGGAATTTCAAGGTTATTGTTGCACCCTTGAGATGCAAAAGAATGGTGCTGAGGAGTCAGAACAAAGAGAACAATACGATCTTATGGGAAGGGGAGAGGTTGCAGTAGGAATGATAAATTATATTTAAATTGTTGAAATTGAGTCATCATGAGAAAACAACTCTTGTCTAAGCATTAAGAATGTATCATTTCTTTCCTCTTTCTGGCCAGGTGGCCTATAGTACACACTCTCAATGATGGCATTTGTTTTTCTGTATCCAAACCCTCTCACCTCTATTCATATACTCTTCCACACTAAGTCTTCATGATACCTAGGGAGTCCTATTTACCCTCTTCTGCTAAAGACTTAAATTCTAGGTTTTAATTGCTCCAACTCTGTACAACTGAAGCCACATACACTATTTCTGCCCTTTCCCCATTATTCTGCTTTGTCAATTATTAAATGCTTCCTTTACTGTTCTTATTTTACATGTATAATCTTCCCTATATTAGCTCATTTCGCAGGTTTTGGTTGGATATTTTCCCCTTAACTCCATTTTCAGTTTAAAGCTTTTTAGCTCAGACTGTCAGATATCTACACAACTATATTCTCCTGACCTCTTCTGGGAAGCACTTACTCTTAAAGAAGAACCCATTTTTCAGGCATTGCAAGCCATGGACCAGTAAACTAAGATCTCCTACTTTATAACATGTGAATATATAGCCCAAGAGGACTCAGATTTTAGCTTAGACATTTGCCAAACTCTTTTATGATATTACTATGAGCAAGCAAGAGAAATGATTATCCCTTTCTTTGAGTTCCTATTTTGTCTACATTTAGATCACATATCCCACCCCAGTAAACCATCCTGCATGGTTATTCAGAGTCTGTTCTCAATAATCCAGCACCCAGCCTTAACTCAGGGCACCCCAGTCAAACTCTACCAGTCAGGGGATCATTAAAGACAATAGAAGTACATAGGAGTAAGATTTCTATAACTCACTATAACGAAGTTAGTATAAATCTGAGGTCGATTCTGATAAGTTAAGATTTATATTGTAATCCCTAGAGCAAGCACCAGAAAAATGACATTAAAAATTGTTATAACATCATAAAACAATAATGAAATACCATTATACATCTATTAGAATGATTAAAATCCAAAACAGTAACAACATCAAATGCTGGCAAGGATATGGAGCAATGGGAACTCTCACTTATTGCTGGTGGCAATGCAAAATGATACAAGCAGTTTAGAAGACAGTTTGGCAGTTTCATACAAAATCAAACATATTCTTACCATATGATCCAACAATTATAATTCTTGGTATTTACGCAATTGCATTAAAAACTATGTCCACACAAAACCTGTACACAGATGTTTATAGAAACTTTATTCACAATTGCCCAAACTCGGAAGCAACCAAAATGTCTCTCAATAGTTGAATGGATAAACAGACTGTGGTACATCTACACAACGGTATATTATTCAGTGATAAAAACAAATGAGCCATCAAGCCACAAAAAGACATAGAGGACTCTGAAATACATATTGCTAAATAAAAGAACCCAATCTGAAAAGGCTGCATACATTATCAATCCAACTATATGACACTATGGAAAAGGCAAAACTATAGAGACAGTAGAAAACCTCGTGGCTGCTAAGAATTCAAGAGGAATTAGGAAGGAATGAATAGGTAGAGCACACTCTTAAACTACTCTGTCTGCTACTGTAACGGTGTATTGATGTTATTATACATTTGTAAAAACCCATAGAATGTACAACACCAAAAGTGGCACTGTGGTGGGATGGGTCTAGAGTGTCATCTGAATGGTGCTTCCTGTGTTCCTCCTTGAATTCTGCCATTTTCAGTATTCTCATGTGTCTGAATAGGCAAAGTGATTTAATTGGCTGGTCTTGCACGCAAATTAGTTCCAAAGATGAACTCTTTGTAACTTATTTCCAGTCACTAAAGCTCAAATGTAGAACATTCCTTTAAATGGCAGGATAAAATCCACCCCTCCACAGTGCATTCTGGAAAGATGTCTGTAGCATATGTTGCTGTGAAATTAGGCCTTGCGGGATATGCCTGTTTATCATTTTTGATGTATTTTAAATATATATATATATATATATATTTTTTTTTAAAGAGTCTTTTTTTACCAGTTCAAAAAGTTTAATTAATCAGCAGTCACCACATCTGAATTTTTGTCTCTGGAGCATTGATGGCAGACCAAGATTAAAAGTGGTAACTCAGGCACATGAGCATGGGCTGCCTGCCCGGGCCGTCCTGCTGTCCTGCTGACCATGGGACACCAGTTTAGTGTGTTCCCAGCAGGGGTCCTGACTCAGCCCTCTGGTTTTTGCCCTGTTTAGCAGTGGACTGTTGACTTCAGTCCCTGCAAGTGCTTTAGACCGAGTGGGGTTTTCTCAGAGCACTGCCACAAGATAAGTGTGTGTTTAGCCAAATAATTTCTCCATTAGGGAAAAATGCAATCATCCAAATTTTACCAACAATGATAAAAAAGATGAGTAGGAAAGATTAGGCAACATCTGAGTTTTAATTTGGAAAAGTATCCATGTCATTGTGAAAGGCCATCTGGGAGCAAGTGATCATTAGAGATTCTTCAGAAGACTTCATCTGAAAACGTTAAGATTGCCAGTGAGGGAAGGAATTGTTAAAATGCTAGCGGCTTTTGTTTCTCATTTTTTTCTAGAATTCTGTAAAAATGCAAAGAAAATTGAGTGGTACTTGAAAATTGAGGGGAGAGAGTTACCACAGATTAGAAACATATTTTTAGATTTCAGTTCCATGCCACAAATCCACACAATGCCATTTTTCAACTGTACAAAAGAATCTGCTTGTGATTTTGACATGATCTTAATGATAGCATAAAAGGCCAAATTTTTCACCTGTTAATATTTTTCCACATTTGTCCTTGAATCTGAAAAACTTTATACAGTACTGTAAATTTAACTTAACATCAAGTTTGATGTTAATTGTTGTGAAAAGAGCTTTCTGCATGTAACAGACATACAGTTAAAGAACACAGCAGAGTACAAACTTTGCAGGAACAGTTTTGGAACCAACAGAAAATGTCACCTTTCATTTGCCATCTTATGTATCAGTTTTACCAGCTACTTCTAATTTGTACATTATTTGTAAGGAAAAGAAGGAAAACCCTAAGACTTGTCTAACTTAGTGGAGAATGTGTGTTTTGGGCTTAGGATGGATAGCTAAGACTTATTGAGTTGTGTTATCTAACTTGTATATACAAATTGTAATTAAAAGTTTGGATTCACCTGTTTCTCACAGTTTAAAACTATGAGTAGTTGAAAACTCTGGAAATGTGACTAATATATGATTTAAGGCTGTAGAAGCGAGGAAGCTCTTTCAAGTGCTAAAACTAAAGACTTCTAGTTTTTGGCTCAAATTCAGTAAGTACTGTTTGTATACCAGGATATGTGAGATGTAAATGTAGTAGGTCACTTTTCACCCTTGTAGCTATAAAATGAAAATGTTGTAGAATAGAAATAGCTTGTACTACTGAATTAACAAAAGGTATACTAAAGTATCATGTTTAAAAAAAAAAAAAATATATATATATATATATATATATATACACACACACATACACAGAGTTAAGCTTGTTGCTGTTACCCTGTCTGGATTTGAAAAGTGTGCTGATTTATATATGTGTGTGTGTATACATATATATAATACACACATGCACACACACACACACACGCACACACATACATCTAAAATGGCCTAAAGCAGACATCTGTGTAATTACAGTTGCAAAATGAAAACATTTTGGAAAGAACATTGTATCATAGTTCATTCATTTGTAGTGGATCTTTGTTCTTTTTACTGTGGTAATTTTAGAAATGAGTGTCAGGTTTGAAATTAGATTGCTATATTGGGGTTTTGCTGCTTGAACTCTGCACTGGGTCCTCAAATAAACCGATGTGAATGTAGTTTTTTCCCCCTGTGTGAAGAAGCAGCCATACCCCAACAGAATAGGAGGAAAAATCTAGAACTATTTCAAGTTTTATCTTTTTGTATATGAAAATAAAATAATAATAAAATAAAAGTGAACTCTAATGTAAACCATGGACTTTAGTTAATAATGAACCAATATTGGCCCACAATTGCAGCAACTGTACTGCACTAATGCAAGATGTTAATGACAGGGGAAACTGGGAGGTGTGAGGGAGGTATAAGGGAATATTCTTTACTTTCCACTCTGAAAACCTAAAACTGCTAAAAAAATATCTATTAAGTTTTTTTAAATGAACAAACAAGAATAGCCAGGGAAACTGAAAAAGAAGAGTAATTAAGAGAGGACTAGCTGCTGTTTAGATTTTAAAACCTAGTATAAAGCTACAATAATAAAAAAAATCATTAAAGGAACTAAAATGTTAAAATCATTAAAGGAACATAAACATATACCCATGTGACATGGCAGGGGCATGTATATGTAGACTATTCATTTTAAAAAAACCAAAACCTCTGTCTTCAGTGTGGCTGTTTGGGGAGTGGCTGTTTGAGTTCTTTAAGGAAGAAATGAGGCCATTTCTTTTATACCTGAAACCCAGGGGGTGAGGTATAAAGCAGAAAGGGAGAGTTTCAATGTGTGTCTACTAATGGAGAATGAGGAGGATTCCTGAAATGGATGGTGAGGATATAGAGCTGCCTTCTAATAACAAATCATTATAAATAATAATATTATTATTATGAACATATTTTGGATCAAGTCTAGAGCTACTCTGGCGGATGCTATGGCTTGTCAACCCAAAGTTTATAATCCCTTGGCACTGAACGGGACTGGCAGCCTGTGGGAATTGACCTTCTTTTGCCTGTCAACTTACTTTGTTTCTGTCAAAAGCCAAATTACCATCTGGAAATGGGAGGGCACAGTCAGCCATGGTAAGAACAGAATGTCAATGCTAGTGAGTAAGTAAGCTCTGTGGTTCTCAAATTGTTTAGCTGTATAAACCTCTTCACCAGGTTAAAAGACCCAAGAGGGCATTGGCAGAAGGAACCAAATGAAGTAATATTGCCTTGGATAAGATAATAATGAAGTTAAAACCTGGTTTTTGTTAAGTACAAGCAAATTACTAATTCTAACTGCAAACATCTCACATTATGAATACTACAAGATACCAACTTTCAAGTCATCTGGAAACGAGCACTTAGAGATTACACATTTTTTTTTTTTTTTTTGAGACAGAGTCTCACTCTGTTGCCAGGGCTAGAGTGCCGTGGCATCAGCCTAGCTCACAGCAACCTCAAACTCCTGGGCTCAAGCAATCCTCCTGCCTCAACCTCCCGAGTAGCTGGGACTACAGGCATGGGCCACCATGCCCAGCTAATTTTTTCTATATATTTTTAGTTGTCCAGCTAATTTCTTTCCATTTTTTTAGTAGAGACTGGGTCTCACTCTTGCTCAGGCTGGTCTTGAACTCCTGAGCTCAAGCAATCCTCCCACCTTGGCCTCTCATAGTGCTAGGAATACAGGCATGAGCCACCACACCCAGCTGAGATTACACATTTTAAAAGTTACTGATTTCTTTCCATTTTTATAACCTATAACCCTGGACTGCCTAGCCAAAATGCTGCAAAAGACCCCTTTATCCTCCCTTAACTTTAACTGTCCTCCCTCCTCCTATCCCCATAACCAGCTCTCTTCCTCCTGTTCCTTTCAGGTGTAGAATAATGAGGTGAGGAGGTGAGGAGGAAATTTGGAGAGGGATTTGCTCCTCCAGAAGATTCCCAGAACCCTGGGCTTTCTGGTTCCTCCAGAAAATTCCTAGACCCTGGTGATCTGAAATACTTATTGATATAAGCAGAATTCAACCTCTTGTGCCCAGCTACTTCCTTCTATCAACCCTTAGGAATAATGATCACTCCTTAATTTTCCTTCCTGGTACTTAAGAAATATTCCCTTTTTCTTCCCTCATCTATGCCCTGCTAATTATTGACATCCTGTTGTCTATCCAAGGACAGCAAATCATCAAAACCTCTAGTTCTCATTCCATGAACCTAGTATTTGTCAGTCAAGAAAAGAAAAGAAAGACTTTGCAATGCATCTGTCATTGGATGGATTGTTGCATCTGTCTTTTCTCAGTTCCTATTGTGGACTCCATCTTTTTTGGGCCCTATGGGGCAGTTAAAGAAGTTTCAGGCACATTCCTTGTCTTAAAAATATGGGTGGTTTTGTACCCCCATAATATGCTGAAATAAAAAAAAAATATGGGTGGTAGGAGTGGAGGGGGAAGGAACCGATAATTCGTGTAGTCAAACACAAAGTTATGTGAGCTTATAGAATCATTTGAAAGAGCCATAGGACCTTTATGTTCATTGCCCTAAATGCTTATCCTCTGGTTCAAATGAAGGGTTCCACCAAGACAATGACCATCAATGAATATACCCTGTCATTGGATATACCAGCCAAATCCCAATTATCTCCTAGCTGTCCTATGATACTAAACTGGTCAGTTTTAATACAAACACTTTAAGTATAGAGCTATCTAATCAATGCACATAGAAGGCTAGTTGATAATACAAGAGTCAACAAGACCTAGTAGAGAGTATAGAGAACTGGGGAGCCCAAGTCAAGTTGCTACTATGTTCCAGGTTGCCATATTTGAATGCCGACCAGTGACCAGCTCATTTCATTTTTCAAGACAAGCTGGCAATCTTTGTATGAAGTTTCATAATTTTGAAATGTTAGCAACTAATTAAAAGTAAAAAAAAAAACTCATGAGAGACAAACAAAATATATATTCAGGCCAAGACTGGCACACAGGCAACCAATTTGCCACTTCTGAACTATAGCTACTGTCACAACAGAGGAGGTTGTAGTGTGTAAGTTCAGAGTTTATATGTAGTAGAGAGAAGAATTAGAATGCCCTAATAAGAGTTTCTTAAGGTCTAAGCATCATCTCTGAACTCCTACAAATACCTAAATTTGGATCTTGGAGAATATAAATTGCCTGTAGTCCTTTTCCTTTTAAACTCTGTCCACCTTCAGAGAAACTTCCCTACTAACCCAATTACTGTCCCTGAATAAACAATTATTTTCAAACCCAATAAGCAGCACTAGATAGCCAGTGTGAATAGGCAGAAGCTAAAAGTCACATTATCAGTGGGTTGTCCCAAGTCAATGAAATAGAATATATGCCTTTACCTGCTTGGGGCTGCTAGACTGAACCTGAGGACCTGAGATTCACACTGAAAGAAGCAAGTAAACAAGCACACACATCCTGCAAACGCAGGGATTGCTTAGCCCCTAAGAGGATTTGCACAGTGATTCCCAGTCCTCTTGCAGATAATATCATCTCATTGCCCCCTCAGCACAACCACATGGAGTGTCATGTCCAATTTCTAGATGGTAAATCTGAGGTTTGGGTATTGTTCCTAACTTTGCTCAAAGACCCACAATTACAAAATGCTGGTGGACTCTGCTTCCTTTCCCCATGACAAGAAAACTGGGAGGGCCTGGTTAATTAGTACATACATGACAGAGTGAACACATGCCCCACCTTCTCCTCAGCAAACTTTGTCCTGAAAGACAAGACCACAAATAGCTAAAAATTAACAGTTGTTCTTTGAACAGCTCTGAATGATCAGCACTAGAACTGGTAATGAGCTTCCCTCCAAGATGCAAATGGTAATGCTTATTTTTCTAAAGACCTAATGTTCTATGGTGAGCAAGAGGGGAGTTCTGTTTTTTTTTTTAAGTGACTGTCCAAGATCAACTAGAAGAGTAATTAAAATTCACATATCTACAGCAGTTTGCAATTGATAAAATGCCTTTATTTTCATATGGAATTCTCCCATCAGCCCTCTGAAGTAACAGTGAAAAGCATCTTCTAACTCAATTCTATTCTATGAAAACATCCTGAACTTAGTTTCTTCAAGTGGCTTGCCCATATATTTTTATTTTTAAGACATTATCAAGGAATTTGAAAGTGTTCCTCTCAAATAGGATCGCCCATGTCTGTTTTGCACTTTTGAGACTTTACAGTGTCTTGGGACTAAAATATTTGTCAGAAGGATGCATCTTTAGTGTTGTTACGAAATACAATGAGGAATGGAACTCTACATGGGAAATTTTGCTTGGTGTCCACCTTTACAGGCACACAGCTATTTCCTAAAATGGGACACACATGCAATCCTCTTGGTCCAAGCTGCCACCTTTCGTGGCAATATCTGTGATGCTGCAGGTAGGGAGAAGTCAGGAAGGGTTGTAGGGTCCTTGTACATACTGGAATGCCACGATACTACCTGCTGCTTCTTAAACAAGAACACACTACAGGCAGGCCTCCTATTTCTTCCTCCAGTTCTATCTGACATTAAAACCCAAATAACATTGTGGTCTCTACTATTAAACTCTCAAGGCTGGCTATTTTGTAGTGGGAATGAATATGCTGCTAATTAGTCTATTGTCCTGAGTTCAATCACCACAGAGATCAATTGGCTTTATTCAAATCCAAGAATGCAGGACTCCAAGGCATAGGTAATTCAGTTCCTGTGTACAGCATTCACACAAAATGTCTTTGCCAAAACTGTGGCAGCCGTTGCAGAAAAAGCTAGAGCTTCGGCAAACTCTGCTTCAGTTTCATTTTGGATCCTCTTTGATATGCCAATCCACGAATCCATTACTCCCAGAATCTCTCACACCCTGGCACAGGTAGTCCCCCCCACCCCTGCCTTACAACTCAGCATGCATAAATTAATTGTCAACAACAAGAGTAAGTATTTCACTCTCTCCATATTTATAAAATATCTCAACAGGTTCTGTAAAGCAGCCCCGTTTCCTATATATAATTAACACCCACCTGCTGCTTAATTGGGAAAGGGCAAGTACAGCTGCTGCTGTGACCTTTTCCTGTGCTCCTCCCAAATCCCCAAATCTTCTACTATCTCTATGTCTGCTTTTCTGTGGCTTGGTGGATTTTTGATCCATGAGGCTTTGGGGAGGTTTTTACCCTTTCCTAGCAAAATAAGTCCCTATAACATAGCCAAATTGAATTCTACCCAAACAAAAAGTAGACAGGCATTGTGACATGCACCACTACCTGTTATTAGCTGGCTGCTCTTCTGTTTTAATTCCTCATGCTTCTCTTGTGAGGGAGGCTGGACCAAGTTGGGGGATGAGTAGGTTGTCACTCCCTAAGTAAGAAATGGAGTCCCACTATGGGCACAGCTGGGGAGGCCAGGTTTTTGCTATGGCTCCTTCAGTTAGAAGACCTGGAACATCTATTCTCTTTGCTTTGGGAGTGGGTATGCTGGGAAGAAAGCCATTTCCTAACACAGGCCTGCCAAAGTTGATTCAGAGCAACAGTGTTTGATTTGGTTAAAATGCAACTCCGGGTGCTTTAGGCTTTAAGATAGCCCAGACTCACTGCTTCACTGAAAGCTTTACATTCCCCAGGGTCCCGTTGATGTGGCAGGAGTCAGACAGACTGGCTCCAGCACTTATTAGCTGTGTGACCTTGGGCAAATCACTTAACCTCTCTGAGCCTCAGTTTCCTTGTCTGTTAGATGAGGAGCCTGTGCTTGCCACTCTGTGAGTCCCTTGTCCCTTGCAGATTGTGGACACAGGGGCTGCTGCCATAGCTCCATTCATGCCACTACTAGAATCTTCCCTCTCTGGCTGACTAAAGGCTGAAACAGAAGAATGAGAGACATGGTAACCAACTGTCCTGGTTTTTCTAGGTGTTTCAACACTAAATCCAGGAGAGTCATGGGCAGAGACCTGTTGGTCACCCCTAGGACTGAGAAGCCTGATCTTTCCACTGCCCAGGTCTACAAGGACTATAGCTGCAAATCCCCTCCCACTGCTTCCTGTGCTATGGAAGAACTATAGAGGATCATCCATGTTCCCATTTTCTGTTAGTGAAATAAAGGAAAGTTGAGAATGACGCTATATTTATTTATTTTTTTCTGAATAGGAAAAAACCGTAACCAGTTCCTTGCATATCATTAAAAAATATTTTATACACATGAACATATATACACATATATTTTTTCTTCATGTAAAGCTTAGCATTCTATGTATGATGTTTTGTTTCTTGCTTTCTACATTTAATATATCCATGGAGTTCTTTCAATACTAAGCTGCCTCTTGGTATGTAAAATTCTTTTTACAATTGCATAGCATTCCATTGCATGAATGTAAAGTGATTTATTTAAATGGTCCCCTATTGATAGACAGTGGTTTCAAATCTCATTTTGTCCCAAACAATACTGCAATGACTCTGTATATACATGTCATTTTACACTGGTATGAGTACATTGATAAAATAAATATTAAGGGCTGGTGACTTTAAAACTAGCCCACTGGAACCATAAATCCTAAACACCTCTAAGTTTTGGGGAAGCCAACGGCATAGAAGCAGGAAATCCAGTGAAAATAACAGTGTAAGTGGAAGCTTAGCCTATAAGCCTGTATGTTTTCAAATCTCCCCGTCCCTTCCCCCTTTCCTTTTTCTATTACTGAAGTTTCCTAGGAAGGATAAGGATCACTAATTTTGTGGGGAGTGGGGAGGAGGTAAGCAATCTGGGCTCAGCTTGACAAAGTGCACAAAGCGGTGACCTGGCTGTCAGCAATTGGCTTGAGTCTAGCAGCAGCCCGGAAGCAGGAATTGCTCTGCTGAACCCTCCCAGAACTACACACAGGTTTGAATGCTGGTTTTGCTGCCTACTAGCTGTGCAGCCTTGAGCAAGCCATTTCACTGCTATAAATGGCCACTATTTACTTGGTAAGATGGGGATAGGAGCTCTGGTCTATGTAGTTCAAAGTCTATTCTTATGTCACAAAACTGCCTTTTAACTTTCCGAGAGCTAACCTTGACCTTAGCAGTGAGTAATCTTAGCCCTCCTCACTCTGGTGGAGTTGATGAAAATAAGGCCTCAAGAAGGGCTGCACTTACTAAAGTCAAACAGCTAATTAGTGGCAGAACTGGGCCTGGGCTTCAGGCCACCCTATTTCAGTGGTGTGTGGACTCCTCACTGACCTTCCTAAGGTGAGTGAAGGTGCCCTGTAACTGCAAGCATTGAATTTGCTCTGTATTGGCGGTACCTTCTGGAACATATGCATAGTTTGGGGGCTCCAGGGAAATAGCATGGAAAGGGATGTGAGAAGACAGCAGGAAGATGGCTTGACTCCAATAGTGTTATCAAGAGGAAGGTTGGGTCGGAGCTTTGGAAGTTTGAGGAAAAAAGTGGCTTATGGGAAGTCTTCCTGCAGAAGATGGATTTTGCTGTACAAATGCAGGGAAGGCTGAAGGTTTTGAGTAGGGGAAGGAGGATTGTTTCTGAGCCTTGGGGGAGCCACAAGCTTAGAAACAGGAAATGCAGTGAAAGCAACAGTGTAAGTAGAAGCTTTGTAGGAGATCCCTATTGCTGCTGCCTAGAAATGAAGTTCTGTGGTTAGACAAAGTCCCCAAAGGAAAGATACCAGGGTACTTTGGACACTAGTCCTCAACAAGATCACAGAAGTCAAGACATGAATTAGCTTGTCTAGTGCTACTGACTTACCAAAAAATGATAAAGTAATACCTGCTTCTAACTGCCTTCTTCCCCACCCTTTCACCCGACCATCAGTCATCAAAGATGAAGGTTCTTCTAATATTCTGTGGATGTTTCTTCTCTTGGGGACATGTCCCCCACTGCTTCTAACTGACCCTGTGCTCCTACCACCAAGCCACATGCACTCTTTATCCTAACAATCTACTAGGATACCAGTGGCTCCTATTCTGACTCTGGTGATAGTCTTCATTAGAAGCAGCAGGAGCAGAAATTTCTTCTCTAAGTTTCTCTTGGACCACTCCCCTCAAAGGAAGAGAGTTTTTTCTGGCTGGCAAATTCTCGCTATTTGCCTTTGCTCTACATGCACTACTTCATTTAATGCCCACAGCAACAGTTCTGTGAGGGAGATAGAGAAGTTGAGGCTCACAAAGGTTAAGTGACTAGTTCCAAGTCACAATTACTAGCAGAGTTGGGGTCTGAACCTTGATATGCTTGACTCTACTGTTCCCCCCTCAATACGAAACAACCACGTAATGATGATCATCATGATCTGACTTGGGTGCCAGATCCAATTGGGGATAACTTCAATCTACTTTTCCCCCTAGGGGCTACTATTTCACCCCATAAGAAAAGCCATGGATGAGTAATGTCTGCAGATTTCTCACTAGTTTAGCTAAATTTCTTGCAGGACATCATGTACTGGAAATGATTTCACAAATGGGGAGGGGGAAATCACAGTCCTTTTGAGAGGTACCTGAAATGTCACAATTCCAAATTTTTCATATATTAATACTTGGTAACAATATGCTGGACCATGCCCAGGAGCTTCTAAATCTGGAGACTTCAGCCTTTAAAGGTTTTTTTTAAATGCTTGCAACCTAGGGTCAAAAAAGGAAGCTTACAAATATGCAAATATAATCATGTGCCACTTAACAACAGAGATGCATTCTGAGAAATGTGTTATTAGGCGATTTCATCATTGTGCAAATATCAGAATGCACTTACACAAACCTAGATGGTATAGCCTACTACACATGTAGGCTACATGGTACAGCCTGTTGCTCCTAGGCTACAAACCTGTACAGCATATTACTGTAATGAATACTCTAGTATTCTCTAGTATTACTAGAGTATACTCTAGTATTCTCTAGTATTGAATACTAGAGTATACTCTAGTATTACTGTAATGAATACTCTATACTGTAATGAATACTCTATTTTAACACAATGGTAAGTATGTGTGTATCTAAACATAGAAAACATATGGTAAAAACACAGTATTATTGTCTTATGGGACCACAATAGTATATGCAGTCCATTGTTCACCAAGACACCATTAACAGCACATGACTGTATGTAGCTCATTTGTCTACAACTCACTTAAACAGCAAAGAAGTGAAGAAGACTTAATTTTGGTGCTCTCAGTGCTCTGGTTTTAAAAAGTACCTGTCTCTTTCCAACCATGGCTTTATTTTTAAAATATTTTTTTTCTGTTCTACTTTTTAAAATTTTTTATTTTAGCATATTATGGGGGTACAAACGTTTAGGTTAAAAATATTTTTAAAAATAGATTTAGAGGGTACAAATGCTTTTTGTTACATGGCTGAGTTGCAATGGTGGAGAAGTCTAGGACTTTAATATACCCATCACCTGAATAGCGTGTATTGTACCCAATAGGTAATTTTTCAATACCTTTTAGATGGTGAGTCTATATCACCTAACCACAGGTACTTGTGGAGTAAATGTTTACCCTGGAGTTGGGGAGATTGCCTTATTGTTAAACTGGACCCACGAAGACAGTCATCTGAAGTCCTGAACAGGACCTAAGAATATATTCACTAAAAAGTTCTCTGGGGATGAAATGGTTAGATAATAAAGAGAGGATATGTGGGTTTTGGTTTTTATTTTTTCTCAGCCTTATGAAGTGGCATTGACAAGAATCATGAGGAGGGTAGACAGAACTTGAGTCCAGACCAGTTGGTTCTGCTTGCTTCTTGTAGCAATAGTGGTCTAGGGATGATAAAATTCACTAACTTACTAGTGGCTGTTCGTGAGTGGTGGTAATAAGAGTGTGTGTGAGGAGAGGGGGGGGGGAGATTGCCTTGGCTGGTCTATCCCACCAATGGTAGGTGAGAGCAGGAACAAGGTAAGGGCACCTCAGGGTTGAGATTAACTTGGGGGTAGGGTAGGTGATGGCGGCTCCATGGGAGATCCCACTCAACCTCTAAAACTGTGGATAGCTTTGCTGCCTCTGAGCAGAGAACTGCCCCTGGCTTAACAAAATTACCTCATGTGGAAGCCAGAGGTATGGTACCTTGACAGCCCACCAAACCTGGAGGAAAAAGGAAGGGAAGTACAGTGATTGTGGAAGACACTAGTCTGTCAAAGAAGAGACTATGTTGTGGGCCTTGGTTCCACAGAAATTACTGGCCAGTTAACAAGACTGAAAAGCTGTCCCAATGGGTAAAAGGAGGGTACCAAGGACAAGCTTCCTGGAGTCATAATAATGGTGAGATGAATTGCTAACAGTTGGTGAATCCTTATTATGTGGGAAGGACTATGCTAATTATATTACATGAGTTATCTCATTTGATCCTAACAATGACTCTAAAAGGTAGGTGCCATGATAATCCTCATTTTATAGATGGGGAAAGTGAGTTTTGGAGAGATGAAGTAATGTGGGGATGGTGATCACTAATTGGTTAATAAATGGTAGAGCTAACATCCCTCTTGAGGTTTCACAGGACATGGATGACCAGTTAGTTATTCCCTCGGTGGAAGAAGAAAAAGGAAGGTTTAAACGCTGGTCTTATTGGACGTTATACCCTACTTTAAGTCAATCAACAGAAGGAGGCAGAATTGAGGGGGGATTAGTGATGCGAATCACAGCTTGTTGGTTCATTTTGTTTTTGTTTTTAATATTAAGTGCTCAAGTAATTAAGGTAATAATAATTGTTTAATTTACACAGCACTTTATAGGCTATAAAGTCCTTGAAGATTCTCACTTGACTGTGAACACAATCCTGATGGGTAGACAAGGTATCAGCTTTTTTTTCAGGTGAGAGCACTGAGCCTCAAGGAGGTGAAGTGACTTGCCCAAGGTTGTAATGTAGTAAACTGGCTCTGGATTTTTGACAAGGCTCTTTTCACGGTATCTCTACATTTTATACTCTGTGTTGTTTGATACCATTTTAATTAAAAGTCCATATTTCAAAGTCCTGATTTCCCCTTTTCTGCCACCCTGCAATAGAATTTTTTTGTCTTCACTTTTGAAGAAGGATGACATTAATCAAGTATGCCAGTGGCAGGCATCCTCTTAATTAATGAAGATAATACTGTGCTGGACCCAAAGGGAAATTCTTCTCTGACCTGGCTGGCTCCTGGTAATAAAAAACATTAACTTGGCCATACAACTACTGCCCAAAAAGCATTGCATATGGATCTTCCTGGGAAAGACTGAGAGTGCTGCTCTTACTGTTGCCTCACCGCCCAGGGGTCACTTCCCACAGCTTGTTCAGATGTTTCACCCTAAGACCTACTGCTTCCCTTTTCACAGTTTTGGACCTACATTTATTTCCTTGTTGAAACACCACCCATATCTGCATCCTTTTCCAACTTCTCCCTGTAGGAAAACACCTGGTAAAATTACCACCCACCTCCACTCCTCTCAAGCCAGGCTATGTTTAAGGGATTAAGGCTACTCAACTCCTAAATGGCCACTAATTACAGTAATCAAATTCTAACACCCACTGGCCAGGGCTTAGAGCAAGGTTGATTGTTACCATCTGGACTTTGTGGTGCTCAACTCCTGATGGCCTATCCAGAAGGGGTGACCAGAAAAGTACAAATGCACTAAGGGAGAGAGAAAGAGAGAGAGAGGAAGGAAGAGATCAGTGCTATTATAACTCAGTCTGACAGGCCTGGAAGGGGGAGGCCTGGAAGAGGAGTAGAAAAGAAATAAGAATAGGATGAGCATGTTACATTGGAGGGACGGCTGGGGTTGACAGTAAACACTCACAAATTTGTAGACCACAAAAATTCACATTTTCCCAACAGTGACACATAGGATTCTCACTGGTCCTGGAAAGATCTCTGAGTCACCATTTCATTGACTCTGAAATTGTGGCCTAATCAACGTGTGCAACTCCCTGTTCAAAGTTGCTGGGGAGAAAGCAGCAGTTATTTACATGGGAAGAGAAGGGTTATCAGCTGTGATCTAGGGCACAGCTAGTCTTGAATTGCACAAAAAAATAAACAGTGGGCAAAACTGTCCTAGGGTGGGGGAGGGGATTGTCCTTTAATTAGAAACAGGGCCTTAAAAACAGAGCTTAAGAGGAGAGGATCAAGATGGCGGACGAGAAACACTGCCAGACAGAGTGTCTCTGCAGAAAAGACAGATTATAGCAGAAATTAGAAAAAAGAAGCAAGAAGACGAGCATACAGCAGACGAGGGCCATAAGGAGGGGTACCTGAGACCACAGGAGACTCCACGGGAGGAGGTTGCAGAGGAGAACTGAAAGCTGAGACCACCGGACCAGCCTAGAGACCAGCGGGAAGGGTAGGTGGATCAGTCACCTTTCCCTTCCCCTGCATCTCGGACTGCTGGTGGGCTCCCCAGCCAGTGGAGAGACCTGCGGACACCAGCCCAGCATCAGCAGCCGCCAGCTAGCGGTAAGGCTGAAGTGGACGAGGCACCAGGCTCCCAACTCCCTCGGGGCACCTCTGTGTGCACAGACCCGAAACTTGAGGCACGGCGCTATATTGCCTCCTTCTCCCCTCCCCCGACCCTACCTGTGGCTGCCCAGAGAGACAGTATAGCAACCAGCCGGAGGCACCTCCAGGGAACAGGACCTTACCTTTGGGGGCCCTACAGCTGACTAAGGGGAACTCAGACTGTGAGCTCCCTACCTGCCAGCCCTCCCAGGTGCTGCTGGCACGGTGATCCCAGGAGAACGGTGCAGACCCTAAGGCTGAGAGACATAGACCCAGCTTGGGCTCCCTGTGGGTGAATTGGGACTGGCATTCCTCTCCCTGGTGGGGATGTAGTTTGAACTCTGGGACCCAGAGATCAGACCTGCAGATCAGATCCCGTGCACCGAGGTCTCGCATTGCCCGGGGCACAGAAGGGATATACGTGAACAGCCTACAGAGGTGTGTGTGCCTTCAGGGGCAGATCAGCGTCCTAGAGGGCAACCCTCCTCCCAAAGGGAGGCCGTGGGCCCAGCCCAGGTGGTGTTCCTGCACAGGGAGGCTCCCCGCCGGCATCACAGTCCGGGGAGGCATGGTGGCGTGTGGTCTGGCCTGCTGGCAGAGGCCCAGGAGTAGCTGTGGAGTTGGAGAGGGTGGAAAGAAGTGAGGCACGCTCCAGACTGCGGGTCTCAGACAGCCCCACCCCCACACACAGATATTCTGATTGAGCGGGGCCATTCCAGCCCCTCCCTTACAGCTTTTCCTGGAAGCCGAGAACAGAACTCTGACACCTGCTAGAAACTGGTGGTGCCTGAGGGCAGACAAACCCAACCAAGCTCTGCCCAGACTCTCTCCTAGACCAGCCCTCACTGAGGGGGAGAAAAGGACACACCTGGAAGTCCCAGGGCCCCACTGACCACCTGAGGCACTAGAGTGCCTCTCTAGAGGAACAAGAGCTGATAACAGGACACAAAAACAATAGCATAGCCTGTTCCTCCAAGCAAGCGCCATCTACTGACAAGGAGGACATCCTGCACAGCCTTTTCAGGACACCAACTGACTCATTATACAGGGAGTGGTCGAATCTCACCCACAGACACCACCTACCGGCTCAGAAACTAAACAAGGTGTGTGAATACCCAAACAAAAACCTAAAGAAAAGAAACAACAACTGATCGACATGGGAAGAAATCAGCGAAGGAACTCAGGAAATATGAAGAACCAAACAGAAAACAAACCCCCAAAGAGGAGCACCACCCAACTAGAAACGGGCACAAACCAAAATCAGGCAACCAAAATGACAGAAGAGGAAATTCGTATGTGGATCATAAGAACACTCACCAGCCTGCAAGAACAACTCAATAACCAACACAAAGAAACCACAAAAAGCCTCCAGGACCTAGAACAAAAGTTCACTAAAGAAACAGACACAATGAAGAAAAGTTTAACTGAACTCTTGGAAATGAAGAATCAATTCAGGGAACTACAAAACACAGTGGAAAGTCTCAAGAACAGGGTAGATCAAACAGAAGAAAGAATCTCAGAGATTGAACATAACACCCTCCAACTACATAAAACCATCACAGAGATAGAGCAGAGAAACAAGAGAAAAGAGCAAAGCCTACAAGAGATGTGGGATTATGTGAAGAAACCTAATGTGAGGGTCATAGGGTTACCAGAAGGGGAACAAGACAACACTCAGGGGTTGGACAAGCTATTTGAAGATATAATAGAGGAAAATTTCCCAGGCCTTGCTCAAAATCTCGATATACAAGTTCAAGAAGCTCAGAGGACCCCTGGGAGATTCAATGCAAATAGGAAGACGTCACGACATGCAATCATCAGACTGACCAAAATATCAACTAAAGAGGCCCTTCTAAGAGCTGTAAGATGAAAGAAGCAAGTAACATACAAGAGAAAGCCAATTCAAATAACACCAGACTTCTCTACTGAGACTTTACAAGCAAGGAGAGACTGGGGCCCCATTCTCACTCTTCTGAAACAAAACAATGCCCAGCCTAGAATCTTATTCCCTGCAAATCTGAGCTTCATATATGAAGGAGAAATAAAGACATTCTCAGACAAGCAAAGTCTCAGAGAATTCACCAAGACAAGACCAGCCCTACAAGAAGTACTCAAAACAGTGTTACACACGGAACACCATAATAGAAACTCACGAATATAAAAACAACCAAAACCCAAAGATTAAAGGCCAGATAATACAATGGCTCAAGAGAGAAATCAAAGCAACAACATCCATCCCAACAGAATGAACAATAATCTACCTTACCTATCAGTTCTCTCAATAAATGTGAATGGCTTAACCTCTCCTCTCAAGAGACATAGGCTGGATGAATGGATAAGAAAATACAGGCCAAGTATATGCTGTCTTCAGGAAACACATCTAACCTGCAAGGATGTATATAGACTAAAAGTAAAAGGATGGCGATCAGTATTCCAGGCAAATGGAAGCCAAAAGAAGGCTGGTGTGGCAGTTCTAATTTCAGACGATTTAGTTTTTAAACCAAGAAAGGTAGTGAAAGGCAAAGAGGGTCATTATATAATGGTGAAGGGCACAGTTCAACAAGAAGAGATTACAATTTTAAATATATATGCACCCAACTTAGGTGCACCCAGATTCATAAAGCAAACCTTACTGGAGCTAAGCAAATGGATTAATAGCAACTCCATAATCACCGGAGATTTCAACACCCCACTGACGGCACAAGACAGATCCTCCAAACAGAAAATTAATAAAGAAATAATGGACTTAAACAAAACTCTAGAACAATTGGGTATGACTGACATTTACAGGACATTCTACCCGAAATCCACTGAATATACGTTCTTCTCATCAGCTCACGGGACATTCTCTAAGATTGACCATATCCTAGGACACAAAGAAAATCTCAAGAAATTTAAAAAAATAGAAATCATACCATGTACCTTCTCAGATCACAGTGGAATAAAAGTAGAAATCAACCCTAACAGAAAGTCACATTTCTACACAAAAGCGTGGAAATTAAACAACCTCCTACTAAAGGATTACTGCATAAATGAAGAAATTGAGATGGAAATAAAAAAAACTCTATGAAGAAAATCACAATGGAGAGACAAGTTACCAACTCCTCTGGGACACAGCTAAAGCCGTTCTGAGAGCAAAGTTTATCTCCATAAATGCCTATAACCGAAAGTCAAAAAGATCACAAATTGACAATCTAACGAAACGACTCAAAGAGCTGGAGAAAGAAGAACAGACCAGCCCCAAACCCAGCAGAAGAAGTGAAATCAACAAGATCAAATCAGAAATAAACGAAATTGAAAACAGGGAAGCTATTCAGGAGATTAATAAAACAAAATGTTGGTTCTTTGAAAAAATAAAATTGACACGCCATTGGCTAGGTTAAGGAAAAGCAGAAAAGAGAAATCTCTAATAAGGTCCATCAAGAACAAAAAAGGAGATATCACAACTGTTCCCAAGGAAATACAAGATATAATTTATGAATACTGCAAAAATCTTTATGCACACAAACTGGAAAATGTGGAGGAAATGGACAAATTTCTAAAAACACACAGCCTCCCTAGACTCAACAAGGAAGAAATAGATTTCCTGAACAGACCCAAGAGCTGAAATAGAAACAGCAATTAAAAATCTCCCTAAAAAGAAACGTCCTGGTCCAGATGGCTTCACACCCGAATTTTACCACACTTACAAAGAAGAACTAGTACCTATCTTGCAGAAACTATCCACAACATCAAGAAGAATGGAAACCTTCCCGACACCTTTTATGAAGCGAATATTACTCTGATACCAAAACCAGGAAAGGATGCAACAAAAAAAGAAAACTACAGACCAATATCCCTAATGAATATAGATGCAAAAGTTTTCAACAAAATCTTAGCTAACCGAATCCAGACGCTTATCAAAAAAATAATCCATCACGACCAAGTGGGCTTCATCCCAGGGATGTAGGGATGGTTCAACATACGTAAATCTATAAATGCAATTCATCACATAAACAGAAGCAAAAACAAAGGGCACATGATTCTTTCAATAGATGCAGAAAAAGCTTTTGACAAAATTCAACACCCTTTCATGATACGAACACTTAAGAAAATAGGCATAGAAGGAACGTACCTAAAAATGATACAAGTCATATATGACACCCATAGCCAACATCATACTTAATGGGGAATAATTGAAAGCATTCCCACTTAGAACTGGAACCAGACAAGGCTGCCCACTATCTCCACTTCTATTCAACATAGTGCTGGAAGTTCTGGCTACAGCAATCAGACAGGAAAATGGAATTAAAGGTATCCGAATAGGGGCAGAAGAGATCAAACTTTCA
>VSMD01015394.1:0-68279 GCA_008750895.1 Mirza zaza | reverse complement strand
TGGCGCATGCCTGTAGTCCCAGCTACTCTGGAGGCTGAGGCAGGAGGATTGCTTGAGCCCAGGAGTTTGAGGTTGCTGTGAGCTAGGCTGACGCCACAGCACTCACTCTAGCCTGGGCAACAAAGCAAGACTGTGTCTCAAAAAAAAAAAAAAAAAAGATTTGTTTCCCAATAAGTTTGCCCCAAAATGCATCTATACTTTTACCTCTTTGCTAGAGAGATCATATCTACCATTTGGTCAGAATTACTCTGCAAGTTGTTATAAGACAACCACAGGGAAAGATCATAGAGCTCCTCCTATAAGCTTGATTTGTTGTTAGAAACCAATTAAATTATAAGCTAGAAAGAGCTGAGAGCTTGGTCCCCATCGCAGAGGACATTTGATAAATAACGCCAGGCCCGGGTATTCATAGGAGCCCTGCTTCCTTTCTGCCAGCCCTCTGTTCTGAAGCAATCTGAATATATCTAACTTGTTCCAGAGTTCACTGCTTCTTTCCTTTTTTCCCTTAGTGGGATAATTGCTTTTGTCAATGGCTACACTAGAACATAAGAAATTTTTATTTGGGATCCTCAATCTGAGCAGCTATACAGAAAATGCCAGGCAGCAGGGGGTTAAGGGGGCACATTTTAAGTCAGGCCTGTAAGTGGTAGCTAGTCATAGGTCGGCACTCATCCTGGTGCTTTTGCTTTCTTAGGGTGCTGCAAACAGAAACTGTCCAACAGGCAGGGTGCTGGTTGGCCTGGATACCTGACTGGGTTGGATCCCACAGAGAAATCTTGCAAGGGGTCAATCCAGTAGCCCCATGGTCTGAGTAGCTGGCTGGTGGCCGTCCAGCAAGGGTCTTGATTTTCTTCCCTGCTCCAGTAACCTGTGGAGTAATAAAATGAGCAGTAACCAAGCATCTTATTTGAGTTGTAAATGAACTCTGTGCTTAAATGAACGTGTGAAATAATCTTGAATAAGAAAAAGTGCCCTTCCCTAAGGTTTTATTTTTTCCCTTAAGACGTTGCTGTTACATGTGACTCTCTGAGGCCAAGTGTGTAGGCAAGAGTTAAACGGACTGGCACAGCACCTGGAAATAGAGTTTAGAATGAAGTTGAACCCATTACCCAACAGCAAGGTCAATGTTTATAGAGTTACTGTGAGCTCAAAGCCCTTTTGGATTACACTGTCATTTCCTCCATGCCCCAAGAAAGTGGAGAAACAGAAGCAGATTAGGAAAAGTACTTGGAAAAAATTCTGTAATAGTTTGAGCCTCAGCCAGGCTTAATACTTGAGTGTTTGAACTCTTCCCTACTGAGCTGTTACTTTCATAAGTCTGTTTTTGTTGGTTATTGCATTTTTTTGAAAAAATATGAAACAAGTAGAGTTATAGCAAATAGTATTATATGAGCAGACATTTATTTAATGCTTATTGAGTGCCAGGCACAGTTCTAAATTCTTAATGTGTGTTCATTCTTTGAATCCTCACCCTGTGAGGTAGTTACTGTTATTCCCATTTTACAGATAAGGAATCTGAGTCCCAGCTATTGGGTAACTCACCCAGCATCACACAGCTAGAAAGTGGTGTGGCTCTAACAAATGGTATCTCATATTGTTATTAAATTGCAATCAGTTTTGCTATCAAAAATGGCAATTGTGGGAATCTTTCTCAGCCCTATAGCTGAGCCTATGGCATTCTCTGTAGTTTCATAAAATGGTGGAGAAATAAAATACATTTCCTTGGCTGGGCGTGGTGGCTCATGCCTGTAATCCTAGCACTCTGGGAGGCCGAGGCAGGAGGATTGCTCAAGGTCAGGAGTTCGAAACCAGCCTGAGCAAGAGCGAGACCCCGTCTCTACTAAAAATAGAAACAAATTAATTGGCCAGCTAAAAATATATAGAAAAAATTAGCCGGGCATGGTGGCACATGCCTGTAGTCCCAGCTTCTGGGGAGGCTGAGGCAGGAGGATTGCTTGAACCCAGGAGTTTGACTTGCTATGAGCTAGGCCGACGCCACGGCACTCACTCTAGCCTGGGCAACAAAGTAAGACTCTGTCTCAAAAAAAAAAAAAAAATACATTTCCTTACCATGTCATCGTAAGAGTTGTCACCTGTGACTGCATTTTTCTGCTCTTTATTATAACATCAGTCCTCTCAACCATCTTTGATTCCTGCAGGACATACAGTCCAGTGATCCTGTTTCCATCTCCTTTTCCCTCACCTCCTCAAACCTGTGCTTTACCTCTTAAATAAGTTAAATTCCACGATCAGTCATTATTAATACAATCACTGCCTCATGTAATACACTGTCAGTCCTCTCCCCCTCTTTTGCTTCGTCACACTTGCTTGGCTAAATCACAACTCTGGTTAAATCCAAATCTCTGCCTTATTTGTGAGTGTACTCCTGGGCTGGAAGAAGGCCCAGCATGCTCACTGCCCTCAGTCTTAATTCATGATTACTAACCTCAAGCAAGCCCTTAATACTGCCCGGGAGTCCTGCTGTATTTCCATGGTTCATTCATTATCCAACCTCCTTAGGGGTGAGTATTCCACACTTGCTCTTCTCTTTGTTAAACTTCCTTGTTAGCCTTTACTGATGACCTTACTTCCTGTTTCCTTGAGAAAGAACTTAATAGTACATCCTGCCACATCCACCCACTTACTTGCATCTCTGATATTTCCCCCTTTCTTGTAACTAGGTATGAGCAAGGACTGATATCTCCACCTGCACACTAGATTTCCCACTTGCTGAGTCCAGAGCATTGCCCCAGCCTTCCTCTGCTCTGTCACCTAAATGTAACTTCTCTAGTGGCATATTCCTATCAGCATACAAACTGCATCTTGAAAACAACAACAAGAACAAATTAATTCTCTCGATCCTATTACATTAATACGTCTCCTGCAGACACCACCCCATTTTGCTGCTTCCTTTTATAGCAGAACTCCTCGAGAATTCTCTTTTCTTGGTTTTCTGATTTTTCTTCTTCCATTCTCCTTGAATCCACTCCAGTCATGTAGTTGCCCTCCCTACTCAAAAACTGCTCTTATCAGGGTCACTGAGGACTTTTGTGTTGCTAAATCCAATAGCCCATTGTCAGTTCTTAGTTTGGAAAAGGCAGCCACACTGACACAATTACTCAGTTTTCCTTGAAACCTGTCTCCACTTGCTTCCAGAATACCATGTTTTCTTCCTACCTCTCTCATTGATCTTAGCTCCTTTGCTGATTCCTCTTTCTGTCTCTACCTCTAATGTTGAAGGGCATGGAGGGAGACTTAATCCTCGGACCAATTCTCATCTTTTTGTATATCACAACCTTGGTGATTTGAAGTCATTAATGCTGGTGGTTATAAAGTACTATGTGTATGGTAATGATGCCACAATTTGTATCTCCAGCTTGACTGTTCTCTTGACCTTTTTTTGTTAAACTATCATTGAGATATATTAATAATTCACATGCCCTACAATTCACCCATTTAAAGTAAACAAATCATTGGTTTTTAGTGTATTCAGAGAGTTGTATAACCATTACCACACTCAATTTAGAACATTTGTTGATTATCCCAAAAGGAAACCTCATAACCATTAGGAGTAACTATATTTCCATCTTCCCTTGCCCTGGACAACCACTAGGCTACTTTCTGCCTGGATAAATTTGCCTATTCTGGACAGTTTATATAAATGGAATCATATATATTAATAATCCATAGCTTTTTGCTTGTGGTTTCTGTCACTTATAATATTTTCTTTTCTTTCTTTCTTTTTTTTTTTTTTTTTGAGACAGAGTCTCACTTTGTTGCCCAGGCTAGAGTGAGTGCCATGGCGTCAGCCTAGCTCACAGCAACCTCAATCTCCTGGGTTCAAGCAATCCTGCTGCCTCAGCCTCCCAAGTAGCTGGGACTACAGGCATGCGCCACCATGCCTGGCTAATTTTTTATATATATATTACTTGGCCAGTTAATTTCTTTCTATTTATAGTAGAGATGGGGTCTTGCTCTTCCTCAGGCTGGTTTCAAACTCCTGACCTTGAGCAATCCTCCTGCCTCGGCCTCCCAGAGAGCTAGGATTACAGGTGTGGCCATAATATTTTCAAGGTTCATCCATGTTGTATTATTTTTATTTTTATATATTTATTTATTTTTTGCTAGGCTAGTCAATTAAAGCAGTGGGAGTCATCCATGTTGTAGCAAGGAATAGTGCTTCATTCCTTTTTATGGCTGAATAATATTCTACTGTGTGGGTATATCACATTTTGTTTATCCATTCATCAGTTGATAGACATTTGAGAATTGTTTCTACTTTTTAGCTATCATGAACAGTGCTGCTGTGTACATTCATGTAGTTTTGCTATGGACATATGTTTTCATTTGTCCTGGGTATATAACTAGGAGTAGAATTGCCGGATAATGTGATAGCTCTATGTTTGATTTTTTTGAGGAATTGCCAGACTATTTTCCAAAGCAACTGCATCATTTTATCTTCTCACCAACAGTATGTAAGGGTTCTGATTTCTCCACATCCCTTCTAACACTTGTTATTATCTATTTGATAATAACCATCAAATGGTGGTTATGAAGTGGTATCTCATTATGGTTTTGATTTACATTTCCCTATCAAGGATATTGGACATTTTTTCTTTTGTTTATTGGCCCTTCATATATAGTCTCTGAAGAAATATGTATTCAAGTCCTTTGTTAGTTTTTCAATTGAATTGTCTGTGTTTGGGTTGCTGAGTTGTAAGATATATTTTAGATATACTAATTCCTTATGAGAACATGATTTGCAAATATTTTTCTCTTGTTCTGTGAGTTTTCACTTTCTTTGAAAGTTATGATTTATACCCTTCCTTCCTTCCTTCCTTCCTTCCTTCCTTCCTTCCTTCCTTCCTTCCTTCCTTCCTTCCTTCCTTCCTTCTCTTCCTTCCTTCTCTTCCTTCCTTCTCTTCTTTCCTTCTCTTCCTTCTCTTTCTTTTCTTTCTTGACAGAGTCTCACTCTGTTGCTGGGACTAGAGGGCCATGGTGTTAGCCTAGCTCACAGCAACCTCCAACTCCTGGGCTTAAGCTATCCTCCTGCCTCAGCCTCCTGAGTAGATGGGACTACAAGCATGTACCACCATGCCTGGCTAATTTTTTCCAGTTTTAGTTGTCCAGCTAATTTCTTTCTATTTTTAGTAGAGACGGGGTCTTGCCTTGCTAAAGCTGTTCTCTAACTCCTGACCTCAAGCGATCCTCTAGCATTGGCCTCCCAGAGTGCTGGGATTACAGGCATGAGCCACCATGCCCAGCCCTTGATAACATCCTTTAAAACACAAACGTCTTTAATTTTGTTGAAAGCCAATTTATCTGTTTTTTCCTTTTGTTGCTTGTGCTTTGAGTGTCATATTTAAGAAATTGTTGCCTAATTCAAGGTCAGGAAGATTTCTATGTTTCTTTCCAAGGGTTTTATAGTTTTAGTTCTTATATTTAGGTCTTTGATTGCTCTTGAGTTAATTTTTATATATGGTGTGAGGGAGGGTTCCAGCCACATTCTTTTGCATGTGGATACCCAGTTGTCCCAGTACATTTATTGAAAACACTATTCTTTCTCTGTTGAATGGTCTTGACACCCTGTTTAAAATCAGTTAACCACAGATGTATGTGTTTATTTCTGTACTTTCAGTTTTTATTCCACCAGTTTATATGTTTATCCTTATGCCACTCCTATACTATCTTGATAACTGTAGCTTTGTAGTAATTTTGGAACCAGCAATATGAGTCCTCCATCTTTGCTTTTCTTTTTCAAGATTATTTTGGCTATTCAAGGTCCCGTGTTATTTAATATGAATTTTTGGGATCAGCTTATCCATCTCTGAAAAAATTATTTGGGATTTTGATAGGGATTGTGTTAACTCTCTAGATCAAGTTGGAGATGTTATCATCTTAACAATATTAAGATGGGATGTCATGAACATGGATGTCTTTCCATTTATTTGGATTATCTTTAATTTTTTCAGCAATATTTTATAGTTTTCAGGGTTACAAGTCTTCTACTTCCTTGTAAAGTTCTTTTTTTTTTTTTTTGAGACAGAGTATCGCTTTGTTGCCCAGGCTAGAGTGAGTGCCGTGGCATCAGCCTAGCTCACAGCAACCTCAAACTCCTGGGCTCAAGCAATCCTGCTGCCTCGGCCTCCCGAGTAGCTGGGACTACAGGCCCAGCTCATTTTTTCTATATATATGTTAGTTGGCCAGTTAATTTCTTTCTGTTTATAGTAGAGACGGGGTCTCGCTCTTGCTCAGGCTGGTTTCGAACTCCTGACCTTGAGCAATCCACCCGCCTCGGCCTCCCAGAGTGCCAGGATTATAGGCGTGAGCCACCGCGCGCGGCTGTAAAGTTCATTTTTTTCCCCTAGTTGTTCTAGCACCAAATATTGAAAAGACTATCCTCCATTGAATTACCATGAAACTTTATAATAACTCTGCAGACCACTCATGGGTCTACTCCTGGACTCTATTCTGTTCTGTATATGTCTGTCCTTATGCCAAACCATGCTACTTTGATTACCATGGTGTTATAATTCTTGAAGTCAAATATTTTGAGTCTTTCATCCTATTATATTTAGTAATTAGGATATTCTCAATATTGCCTGATGAAAAGTTCTTGATGTTTTCTGTTCTCCAGTGGTTTCAATTTCTCTGATTCTTCCTGATCACACATATATCAAAATGCAAAGTCATGTGCTTACATCTTGCCTCGCAGTGAGGGAGCATGTACCCCAGGTACATCTGTGAACTCCAGCAACAGTTTGACTTATTGCTGTTCCAACTCTAAGGTGGTTGTGTTTTTGTTTTTAATTAGTTTGCTTGTTAATGAAAAAACAGAAAAGAGAACAAAAAAAAAAAAATACCAGGCATCTGGTGTCCTGGAAACTATGAATTTCTATAGGCCTTTAAATTTCTATAAATTTTAGAATCAGCTTTTCAATTTCTACAAAAAAAGCTTGTAGGAATTTTGATTGAGATTGAGTTAAATTTATGGATAAATTTGGGGAGCAATAACGTCTTAACATTGCTACTTGCAATCCATAAACATGACATTTCTTTACATTTTTTTTAAAGAGATGGAGTCTTTCTATGTTGCCCAGGTTAGTCTTAAACTCTTGGCCTCAGGCAATCCTCCTATCCCAGCCTCCCAAGTAGCCACCATGTCTGGCTCTACATTTAAGTCCTTTTTCATTTCTGTCATCAATGTTTTGTAGTTTTAGAGGAACGGTCTTACACACATTTTTAAATATATGCCTCTAAATATTTCACATTTGTTGACGTTTTAAAAGGATTTTTATTAATTGTGATAAAATATACAACATAAAATCTACCCTTTTTTTGTTGTTGTTGTTGAGACAAGCTCTCTGTCACCCCAGGTTGCGGCGGCGTAGTGGTACAATCACAGCTCACCACAGCCTCAAATTCCTGAGGTCAAGTGATTCTCCTGCTGCATCTTCCTGAGTAGCTAGGACTATTACTCCACCATGCCCAGCTAATTTTTTAAATAAATTTTGTAGAAACAAAGTCTCACTGTGTTGCCCAGGCTGGTCATGAACTCCTAGCCTCAAGCGATCCTGCTGTCTTGGCCTCCCAGGTACTGGGATTACAGGCCGCCATACTCAGCCAAAATTTACCCTCTTAACCACTTTATAGTATTAAGTATATTCACATTGTTGTGCAACCAATCTCTAGAACTTTTCCATCTTATAAAACTGCAACTCATTAAACAACTGCTCCCTCTTTCCCCCTCCGTTCAGCCCTTGGCAACCACCGTTCTGCTCTCTGTTACTATGAGTTTGACCACTCTTGATGACTCATATGGTGAAATTATATGGCATTTGTCTTTTTGTGACTGGCTTGTTTCACTTAATATACTCAGGATTCATTCATGTTGTAGCAGGTGTCAGAATTTACTTCCTTTGTATGTGTATACCACATTTTGTTTATCCTCTCATTCCATTCATGGACACTTGACTTGCATCTCCCTTTTGAATATTGTGAATGATGCTGCTGTGAACCTGAGTGTACAAATATCTCTTTAAGACCATGCTTTCATTTCTTGTGAATATGTACCCAGAAGTGGAATTGCTGGATTGTATGGCAATTTTATTTATTTATTTATTTATTTTTTCTTATTTTTGAGACAAAGCTTGGCTCTGTTCCCCAGGCTGGCGTACAGTGGCATTATCACAGTTCACTGCAGCCTGGATCTTCTGGGCTCAAGCCATCCTCCTGCCTCAGCCTCCCAAGTAGCTGGGACTATAGTTGCATGCCCTCTCGCCCAGCTATTTTTTTTTTTTTTTCATTGTGGTTTTGATTTGCATTTCCTTAATAAGTGTTGTTGAACATGTTTTCATATGCTTTTTGGCCATTTGTATATCTTTTTTGGAAAAATGTCTGTTCAAATCCTATGCCCATTTTCTAATTGGGCGTTTAGTTTTTTGTCATTGAGTTGTAGAAGTTCTTGGTATATTCTAGATATTAATTCCTTATCAGATACATGATTTGCATATTTTCTCCCATTTTTTTTTTTTCCTTTTCATGAGTTCTTTGATATGTATAGAAGTTTTAAATTTTGATGTAGTTCAGTTTTTCTGTTTTTACTCTTACTGCCTTTGCTTTTGGGGCCATATCTGTTGGTGGTATTTTTTTTTAAACTTTATTTTCCAGGCCGGGCGCGGTGGCTCACGCCTATAATCCTAGCACTCTGGGACGCTGAGGTGGGCGGATTGCTCAAGGTCAGGAGTTCGAAACCAGCCTGAGAAAGAGCGAGACCCCTTCTCTACTATAAATAGAAAGAAATTAATTGGCCAACTAATATAGATAGAAAAAATTAGCCGGGCATGGTGGCGCATGCCTGTAGTACCAGCTACTTGGGAGGCTGAGGCACTAGGATTGCTTGAACCCAGGAGATTGAGGTTGCTGTGAGCTAGGCTGACGCCATGGCACTCACTAGCGTGGGCAACAAAGTGAGACTCTGTCTCAAAAAAAAAACAACTTTATAACTTTATTTTCCTATAGATTGTTGCTAGTGTATGTTAATACAATTGATTTTTGTATATTGATCTTGTATCCTATGACCTTGCTAAAGTAACTTACTAGTTCCAGTAGCTTTTGGTGTAGTTCCTAGAACCTTCTACACACATGATTATGTTATCTGCAAATTGTGACAATTTTACTTTTTTTCCAGCTTGTATACTTACTTCATTGCACTGACTAGAATCTCCAATACGATGTTGGATAGAAGTGGTAAGAGCAAACATCCTTGGCTGGCTCTCAGGCTTAGGGGAGGCATTCAACCTTTCATCATCAAGTATGATGCCAGCTATAAGTTCTTCATAGGGACCTATATCAGGCTGAAAAAATTTCCTTCTCTTTCTAGTTTGCAGAGAGTTATCAGTGGCTATTGAATTTTGTCAGATGATTGTTCTGCATCTATTGAGATGATCATAGGATTTTTCTCCTTTATTCTATTAGTATAATGAATTACATTGATTTCAAATACTAAACCAATCAAATTGGTCATAATGTATTATTCTTTTTATATGTTACTGAACTCCATTTATTAAAATTTTGTTCAGGATTTTTGCTTTTATGTTCTTGAGAGATATTTTTCTCTAATTTTCTTTTCATATAATATTTTTATCTTATTTTGCTATAGTAATGTTGGCCTTATACAATGATGTGGGAAGAGTTCTTTTCTGTTTTCCGGAAGTAACTGTGTAGTTTGGGGTTTTCTTTCTTTCTTTTCCTTTCCTTTCCTTTCCTTTTCTTTTCTTTTCTTTTCTTTTCTTTTCTTTTCTTTTCTTTTCTTTTCTTTTCTTTTCTTTTCTTTTCTTTTCTTTTCTTTTCTTTTCTTTCTCTCTCTCTCTCCCTCCCTCCCTCTCCCTCTCTCTCTCTCTGTCTCTCTCTCTCCCTCCCTCCCTCTCTCCCTCTCCCTCTCTCTCTGTCTCTGTCTCTCTCTCTCCCTCCCTCCCTCTCTCCCTCTCCCTTTCTCTCTCTCTCTCTCTCTCTCTCCCCTTTTCTTTCCCCCACGAGCATCTCAATTCTTCTTCCTTAAATTGATAGAATTCATTAGTAAAGCCTTCTAGTCCTGGAGTTTTCTTTGTGAGAAAGTCCTTAATTACAAATTTAATGTGTTTAATGGATAAAGGGCTAATTGCATCATTTATTTCTTATCAAGTAAACTTGAGTAGTTTGCTTTTTTCAAGTGATCTGTCCATTTCATCTGTGTTGTTTAATGTATTAGCATAAAGTTTTTTGCAATAGTATTTCCTTATTATTATTTTAATGGCTATAGGATCTTTAGGAATGACTCCTCTTTCATCCTGACATTGATAATTTGTGTCTTCTCTTTTTTATGATTTGTCAGGATAGAGAGTTATCAATTTTATTAATTGTGTTAAAGAACTAGATTTTGGTTATTGGTTTTCTCTATTGTTTTTCTGTCCCCTTGATTTCCACTCTTTATTTTCTTCTTCCATTTCAATTTGTTCTTCTTCTAGCTTCTTAACGTTGAAACTTAGATAATTGATTTTAGACCTTACTTCTTTTTTAATATATTTAAAGCTATAAATTTCCTTTTTTAATATATTTAAAGCTATAATTTTCCACTGCCCTATTTAGATTTTTTTGTGTTATGCATACCATGACTTTGATATATTGTGCTTATATTTTCATTCATTTCAATATATTTTCTGCTTTTTCTTATGATTTCTTTTTCTTCTATGACTCATAGGTTATTAGAAATGCCTTATATAATTTCCAGATATTTGGGGATTTTGTAGGTATCTTTCTGGTGTGGATTTTTTAGTTTAATTCTGTTGTGATTAGAGAACATGCTTTGTATAACTTGAATCCTCTTAAATCTTTTCGAAACTTGTTTTATGGCTCAGAATGTATTCTAGCTTGGTGAATGTTCCACATGCATTTGAAAGGAATGTGTTTTCTGCTGTTGTCCGTAGATTGTTCTGTCAATGTCAGGTCAATTTGGTTGATAGTTTTTTTCTAGTCTTCTAGAATTATACTGATTTTCTCTCTACTTGTTTTATTGATCACAGAGGGAGGGGTGTTGAAATCTCCAGCAATAGTTGTGGATATTCATATAGCCACTCCAGCGGTTTTTTTGATGAGTGTTCGCACAGTTATCTTTTTCTATCCTTTTAACCTGTGGCTTATTAACGTGTTGTTCCTATTTTAAAAAGTATATAATTTGGTGTTGCTTTTTTGTCCAGACTGACAGTCTTCCTTCAGTTGGATTAAGAAAAGTGTTTGTTCTATTTTATCTCCACTGTGGCATATTAGCTTTACCTCTTTGGCTTTTTTTTTTTTTTTTTAAGTGGTTGCTGTAGGTTTTATAGTATGCATCTTTTACCTTTCCACAATATGTCTTCAGTTAGTATTACACCACTTCATGTGTAGTGTAAGACCTTGCAACAGTATTCTTACCCTTCCTCCTGACCTCTGGGGACATTGTTGTCATGTATTTTATACACACACATATACATACCTCAGGGTACACTGGGGTTTGGTTTTTTTTTTTTTTTTTTTGAGGGGAGAGTGTTGGTTTTTGTTTTTGCTTTAAACAGTTAATTATCTTTTGAAGAAATTTAAAATTGAGATGAAATATTTTATTATTTACCCACGTGAATTTGGTTTTAAATGGGTCCAGAAGTCCACATTCAGCAGAAGATCTCTAAGTCCTTTACCACAGCCACAAATTCTCCCACTGTACCTGAGAGGAGGATGAATGAGTAGACCCTAAATAATAAAAATCCAGAATTCACAGTTCATATAACAGACACTGTAAGATCTGGAGCCATATGAAGTTGACACCTGAAAAGCACATATAGTCTTATTTTTCTGATTCTGTGGTTCAAGTGGCTAACAGAGTGAGGGACATTTTAGTATAACAGAGACAGGTGACGGCTGGGCTATAATTAGTAGGAGGCTGCCATTATCAGTTTAATGCCAGTTAGAGGAGCAGATTCCACTTGCTATCTTATGTAAGAATCAAGAAGGATCACACTGGGAATTTTCAGTCTCCTTCTAAACTCTAGCAGAACTAAGCTCCTCTACCTGCCAGCACCCTTCTGAGTATGAAAACCATCTGCTCTTTCTCAACAGAGCCTTCCTTTCTTGCAAGCAGTAGACTCAAGGATTTTTTCATTCCACACATTCAGGTGTTCACTAGCCAGCTCTCAGGAGTTCGTATCATTAAGACTTGCTTAGCTGTCTTGGGCTTAGAGCTCATCTCTGTAATTCTCCTTTAAGGATCTTGCCCTACTCAAGCACAGCCTGTTCTCTGGCAGCTAAAGTTATCCGTTCTCTCATCCAAAGAACTTTGGACAACCTGTCCAAAAATGTGAAAGCAACTTCATTCATTTTCTTTTTCAGCTGTTGAAATTTTAAATGTTTAAAAGGAATACTAATATCTGTATGTTACTTGGATGAGTAGGATTTGTCCAGTGTACACCTGGATGGTATATGTGTATATGGATGTATGTATATATACATATGTTTAATTGCCTTGACCACTATGAACTGAGCCAAATGTGATTTAGTTTCTTCAGTGTGTTTACTTAGAGTATATTCAAGAAAATCCTTGGGCTATGCAACACTTTAATGTGTCCATTGCATAGAATTGTGAAGGAAGAGAGAAGGTAGACATGAGCTTGACCATTCATTCTCGAGTGCCTGTTCTGTGCCAGGCACTGAGATAGTACTTTACACATGTTCTCATTTTTCCTTTGAACAATCCCAAGAGATGGAAAGAAATTATTTCCATCTTACAAGCAGGAAATGACAGAGCCAGAATTTGAATCTGCCTGACTCCAGCATCATCTTTTGCAGCCTTTACGATGGGTGGCATTTTAGATTTGATTGAGTTTAAACCCTTATTTCCTATTATGAAATTGACAGGAAGTGTTAGTTTGTGGAGGGAAGGGCAGAATGAATGATACTATTGAGATCTACATCTTTAGAATCTTTTGTTCTTAAGATTCAAACTACACTGGTAGGTAGGATGGTGTGCAGTGGCAGTGCTGTGCCTCATTTGCTTTGTTAAACAAGGCAGCGTGGGACTATTCAGTTTTGATGTAGTTTGATCTTCACTCTTCTTATAGGTAGTTTCTTTCTCTCTCTGTCTTTCTCTCCCCACCTCTCTCCCTCCCTCTAACCCCCCTCCAATTCCCCTTTCCTTCCATTTCCTTTAAAATTTAAAAAAGTTTTCTGGACCCCAAATCTATGACTAGAATATGCTTAGAAGAAGAAGAGTAGGCTGAAAATCTCTCACTCAGCCACGGATTTTAGTTAACATGGCCTTCAGAAAGGACTTCAAATGTTCATATAACTAACTTTATTTTTTTATATAAACTTTGGGAAGCAACAAAACATTTTGTTGACCAATGTGGAAAAGTCTTGATAAGGAGGCGAATTGAATCTGACTTGTGAACACTTATTTTCTTTGCCCTGGTTAGCTAGATTTCAAGCTTTTCTCACCCCTAGGTGTAGAGACCAAGTCCATATATGTTGACTGTAATCTGCATATTGTTTATCTAGATAATGTCCAGAGCAAATGTGAAACCTGTTTTTGTTGTCTATTGTTAGGCAACAAAACCTTCCTCAAAACTTGGTGGCTTAAAATCACATCCATTTTATATTTGATCATAATTCTGTGACTCAGAAATTCAGGCAGGGCTCAGCTGGGTGGTTCTTCTCTACATGGCTAACAGCTGAGGTGTCTCATGACATTGTTGTCGGATAGCAACTAGAATGCCTACTATGGCTTCACTCACACATCTGGCAACTTGGTGGGCATGACTAGGAGGCAAGGACCTCTCCCCTCCCCCCATGTAGTTCCTTCTTCACTTGGCTAGCTTGGATTATATTGTGTAAAAGCTAGATTTCAGAAGTTAGCATTCCAAGCTGCAAAGGCAGAAGCTACAATTCTCTTAGGGCCAGCCTCAGAAGTTACATGGTCTGTCTTCCCTTACATTCTATTCTGTTGGTCAAAATAAGAATTTGAGTTGGCCCTGAGGCAAGAGGAGGGGTAGGAGAGGGGACATTGCAAAGAGCCTGTGGGATGGACAGTATTATTACAGCTATCTTTAGAAACGTAATTTACCACAGAAGTCTTTCCTTAGGGAGCTTGAACCTCACTCCAGGCCAATTAAATCAGAATCCCTGAAGAAACAGTGAGATGCTGTCAGGGAAGTCCCATGTGTGTGTACTCCTCCAAGTATGATCCCATTGAAGTCTGCAGTCTGGCTCTTTGTGGCTCATTCAACATGACATTCCATTGTGTGAGACTATGAGTCTTCCCACTCTTTTGAGCCATACTGATAAGAGAAATTGAAAATAATTTGAGTGCTGTTACATTTTTTTCTAGGACACAGTCCTACTTCTATAAAAATTCCCCATCTGCTCCAGTATACATTGATGTTGAGTACTATTGTTTTTATAATCACTGGTGAGTTCCCGGTGAGAACCATATCTTCTTCTATGTCTAACCTGTGTCTTGAGCACGGCATTAGACTCCAGTAGATATGTGGTAAATCCTTGAATTGAACCATTAAAAATGGCACTGCTGCTGCTGTTATCAGTGCCTGTCAGCATTGTGCAGAATTAGTAGTTTCTGTAGATCTGACAGTTACACACCCCTGTTAAAAATTCAGAAAAACATGTGATTTTTAAATGAACAGATTTAAAATTAGATTAAACTTGAAAAGTAGCCTAAACATTTTTAAAGGAGAAAAAAAAAAATTTTAATGTGGAAGCATATTTAGAATACCTGGAGTAAATATAGTTTACTTCCTTGCAAATTACTTTATTTAGAAAGGCCTAAGCCAGAACCCTTCAGACTTTGAACCATTTGAAATACAGAGAATTGACTTTGTCATTTGCATCACAGGAACACACAGATTTTACTCCTGAAACTAGTTATAAAATCATTAGAGTTAGTGGCATAGAAGAGTATTGTAGCTCCTGGAGTGCTAACCATGAGACTGATCACAAGATTCTCCCCAATACCTGTAAGAGGTATAGATTCCTAGGTTCTCCATCCTTAAATATTCTGATGTAATGGAACTCTGGTTCGACTATGGAATTTCTGTTTTTAATAAGTGTTCCTGGACCTTGTTAGAAATGCAGATTGGGGCCAGGCAGTGGCTCATACCTGTAATCCCAGCTCTTTGGGAGGCTGAAGTGGGAGGATATCTTGAGCCCAGAAGTTCAAGACCAGCCTGGGCAACATAGCAAGACCCCATCTCTACAAATTTTTTTTTTTAATTGTGGAGCATAGTGGCTCATGCCTGTAGTCCTAGCTCTTTGGGAAGGTCAGTGGGGAGGATCCCTTAAGCCCAGGAGTCCGAGGTTACAGTGAGTTACCATCACACCACTGCATTCCCGCCTGGGCAACAGAGGGAGAGACTCTGTATCTAAAAAAAAAAGAAAACAAAACAAAACAAAAAATGCAAATTCATGGGGCCCATCCCAGACCTACTGAATCCACATGGGGGTAGAGGGCTTAGTCTGTTTTAACTGGGTTTTCAGGTGATTCTTCCGTGTGCTGAAGTTAAAGAATCACTGTTGTAGAGAAATCCATTTCATTGTTCTTTGCCTGAAAACTAAGTTTCTACTGGAAAGTATCCCAAAAGATTTTCACTGTATGTAGGAACCTGCAGTTAGGGACATTCTAGATAATGTGGATTATTGATTGTTACTGTTTTTAAGCTGAAGTATAATTTATATACCATAACATTCATCCATTTTAAGTGTACAATTCAATGATTTTAGTAAATGTATAGAATTGTGCAACCATTACTTAAATCAATTTTATAACACTTTCACCCTACAAAAGGTTCTCTATGTCAGGTCAGCCCCTGCCCTACCCTCAGTCGCAGGCAACTGCTGTCTCTCTTGATTTGCCTTTTCTGAAAATTTCATATAAATGATATCATACAGTATGCATTCTTTTGCATTTGACTTTTATTTATCATGTTTTTGAGGTTCATACATGTTGAGTGTGTATCAGTAGTTACTTTTTATTGCTGAATAGTATTGTATGAATTTTTCACATTTTATCTATATATTCACTAGCTGATGGATTTTTGATGTGCTGTGAGCATCCCTGTTTATGTTTTTTGTGTGGACATATGTTTCTACATGGTAAGTCTATGTTTAAACTTTTAAGAAACTGACAAACTGTTTTCCAAAGTGGCTGTACCTTTTACATTCTTACCGGCAATGGATGAGGAGTCCAGTTTTGCTATATCCTTGCTAACACCTGGTATTGTCAATTTTACAGATTTAAGTCATTCTAGTGGGTGTGTAGTAGTGTCTCATTGTGATTTTAATTTTCATTTCCCTAATAACTAATGATGTTGAGCTTTTTTCATGTGCTTATCAGCAATTCATTTATCTTCTTTGGTGAAATGTCTATTCAAATCTTTGCCCATTTGTATTTTTTGTTTGTTTTTATTTTTTATTTATTTATTTTTTTTGAGACAGAGTCTCGCTTTCTTGCCCAGGCTAGAGTGAGTGCCGTGGCGTCAGCCTAGCTCACAGCAACCTCCAACTCCTGGGCTCAAGCAATCCTCCTACCTCAGCCTCCCGAGTAGCTGGGACTACAGGCATGCGCCACCATGCCCGGCTAATTTTTATATATATATATATATTATATATATATATTAGTTGGCCAATTAATTTCTTTCTATTTTTATAGTAGAGATGGGGTCTCGCTCAGGCTGGTTTTGAACTCCTGACCTTGAGCAGTCCGCCCGCCTCGGCCTCCCAGAGTGCTAGGATTACAAGCGTGAGCCACCTCGCCCGGCCTGTTTGTTTTTAAGACTTAATTTTTTATAGAGTTGTTTTAGGTTCACAGTAAAATTGAGAGGAAGGTATAGATATTTCCTGTATATCCCCATTTTTTAAAAATTGGGCTGTTTATCATCTTAATGAGTTGTAAGAATTTGTTATGTATTGTGACATACACGTCACAATATCTTTTATCATATATATGATTCCCAGACATTTTTAATTTTAATTAAGTCTAATTTATCAATTTTTTTTTAGAGATAAGGTCTTGCTCTGTTACCCAGGCTGAAGTGCAGTGGCAGGATTACCACTGTAATGCACTGTGGTAATGCACTGTAACCTTGAACCTCCCTGGGCTCAAGTGATCCTCCTGCCTCAGTCTCCCAAGTAGTTGGGATGATAGGCATGTGGCACCATGCCCAGCATTTTTATTTTTTGTAGAGATGGGATTTTGCTATGTTGGCCAGGCTACAAACAGTACTCCCATGTTGGCCTCTCAAAGTGCTGGGATTACAGTGGTGAGCCATCACACACCTGGCCAGTTTTAAAGATCTTGCATTTGATATCATATATGAAAAATATCATTTAGTCCAAGGTCACAAAGATTTTCTCCTATGTTTTCCTTTAGAAGTTTTATAGTTTTAGCCCTTATATATGTCTATGTTCCATTTTGAGTTAATTTTTGGGTATAGTATGAGGTAAAGTCTGAGTTCCTTTTTTTTTTTTTTTTTTTTAAACACATGTATATCTAATTGTCCCAACACCATTTGCTGAAAAGTCCATCTTTTCTTCACTGAATTCCCTTGACAAAAATCAACTGGTCATAAATGTAACAGTTTATTTCTGGACTTTCAGTTTTTTTCCATTGATTTATATGTCTGTCACTATTGTGGTTACTTGTAGCTTTATAGTAAGTTTTGAAATCTGGTAGTATACATTCTCCAACTTTGTTCCTTTTTTAAAATTGTTTTGGCTATACTAGGTCCTTTGCATTTCTATGTAACTAATATTAGAATCAGCTTGTCAATTTCTACAAAATGGTTATCGGTTTTCATTCAGGGGTCCTTCGACTTCTCACAGAGGGGCTGAAATTGGCTCACTGGTCTTTGAGAGGTTATAATAAACAAAGGTGTGGTGTACATCAATGCTTGATATATTGCTTTTCTTCCAGGCTATGCATGTGAGGTTTAATGGCTAGTGAGAATGTGTGCCAAGTAGAGTAGTGATAATGACTCTTGAGTGCTTCCCTCTGTTATACTTTGTGGCGTTCTGCCTCTTTGTCTCACCCATAGTTGGCACTCCATAAATACTTGAATAGGAGTGGGAAAGCATCTAGGATAAAGAACAAGTTGAGAATGTTGCATTTAACATCTCTCTCCTCTTTTTGAGCCTCCCTTATTTTAAAACCGTATTTATAGCAGCGAGTTTGGAACCAGCCCGGCCAAGTCTGGTTCCCTCTGCCCTGAGCTGTGCATAGTTTCATGGCTGATTGCTTCTATCAGATTTTTTTCACCTGTTCTTGCCTAAGCCCGCAACACATTATCACTCAAACCAGACATGCTTTTATCTTTTCAGAAGCTTGTGAGAGGAAACTCTGGTGCTTCCCTTCCTCAGTTTTACTTTGAGGAACATTTATCTCTTTCTTGCAAAATTTGGCTGTTTATCACTTAACATTTTAGATATGTGTTTCTTCTGAACAGGCCACCTTCGAAAGCTGTGTAGTTCTTATCTTCCTTCTACCTCACCAGGCCTTTTTATGCTGCAATCACTTAAACACAACTAATACTTATGGAGCATTTAACTGTATGCAAGCCATCATTTTAGACCCTGACAGATGTAAATAAATGGATGAAACATGATTCTTGCCCTCATGGAGCTTGCAGTCTGATAGAAGAGACAGTGTATGGTGTCAGTGTGCACATCGGGACGGAGGATAGTGTGTAAGAAAAAGGTAGGGAGGATCCCTGAGTTGGGTGGAGTACTCATTTTCCAAGGAACCTGTTGCAAAGCAGCAGCTTATCCTTACTTTGTATTTTTAAAATATGATCTCAACTTTCAGCATTGAAACCTTGGAATCTCCTGCTGTGGTTTAGATGTCAGCCTCCCTGGGTGTAGGACAGATAGAGCTCCTGACTCTTAAGCTTCCTCGTCCTGTTGACTTTTTTGCCACTTACTTCACAAGGCTATAAGCTATATATTGTTAATCAAGTTATTTGATGGGCATACTGTTTTCCCTTGGAAAAGGAACTGCGTGTACAACAAATGAACCGTGAGTGACATACTTATAAATGAAGTAACATAATATTTTAAGCAGCTCATCTGTTATTTAATATAATTCCCCAATGAGAGCTTAGTATGGTGCTCTGTCACCCATGGGCCTCTTGAAAGTGGAATTCTTTTTTCTAAAATTGCATAATACTTCTGCCAGAAGAAGGAGGTGGTAGAGTATTTGGAATGGTGATTCTGTTAGCTGCTACCCCTGTCTTTTTCCGTAATGTGGGAAACCTTTGTCTTAGAATCTCCTGGCAGGTGTCCTGGTTGGATCCGTGGGCAGTGCTCGTCCGGCTGCTTCAAGGATCCGGCTTAGGGACATGTTCTTTGAGCACTTGGTGTGAAAGTTTTGTTTGTTTGTTTGTTTGTTTTTAATTTAACCTGCACCCATGTAAACTGTGCTCCCCATGCCAGTACCAGAATAACCCTGGCCAGGCCTCAAGAAAAACCTGGTAACTGACCTAAAATTAAATGCATGAACTCTGCCTGCCCTTTTGCATTTGCATTATGGTTTTTGGTTAGGTACTCTTAACTATTTTTTCCCTTAGGAAAAGGCTGGGAAGGAGAAGCTTGAGTCATTATCATAGACATAGAGAGGGGATGAATGAGCTTGGAAGGTTCCTGTTAATAAGTGGGACCAGTACAAATTATGCTGGATCTAAGATTTTTTTTAACCTAGTAATAAACATTTTATGAATATCAATCACTAGCTTTATCCAAGTGATCCATAGTATGGTCTTTGTTTTTTTAAGGGACAAGGGGGTCTCACTATGTTGCCCAAGTTGGCCTCGAGCTCCTGGGCCCAATGATCCTCGCTCCTCAGCCGTAGTGTATGGTCTCAGCTTGATTTTGAGCATGAGCCGTGTTGCACCTTGTGCCTGTAAGGGCTGGCTTGTTCCTTCAGCTCAGCTGAATCTTCTCTTTCATGATATCACCGAGTACTCCCAGGTGAGAGTGTGTTATATTTATCCCTGACACCTCTCAGATTACAGGAGATCATGCAAGCCATGAAAAGGGGGCACTGCCCTAAGGCTGGTTTTTATTCTGACTTAGAAGTAAATGTCTTGGAAATTAAATTGCTTTCTTTGCTGGTTTTCCCTTCCCTGACACACATCTGTTGCTGGGATAGTAGTGGCATGGGAATGAGCTTCGGGTCCCCTGAAGAGGTGTATGTGCAGTTAGTAGGGAGCAGAGAGTTGTGGGGCATTTTTAAACATTATAAGCCCTTTAGAATTTAATGTTTGCATTTATATAGGCCTCAAAGAGTTTTTTTTAAAGTATTTCAAATATACATAACAACACAGAAAATAATCAGTAAGCATCTATGTGCTCACCACCAAGATGAAATGTTTATAATATTTTTTTTATTATTCCTCTGGATTTCTCTGTACTTGTTCCACTTCTATGAATCCCATGATTTTGTGTGTAAGTTAAAAATGAATGGGTATAATGTATCCAGCTCTTTGCGACTTGACTTTTTTTTTTTTAATTTAACATTATGTTTTTGAGATGTATTCATGCAGATCCAGCCCATTTATTTGAACTGCTTTATAGTGTTCCCTTGATAGGTGGATAAATATACTTCAACTTATTTATTTATATGCACAGTGAGGGGCAGTTAATTTGATTCCACATTTTAGCTATTAGAAATAGAGCGGCAAGGAACACTTTTGTACCTGTTTGTTTCCTAATTGTTGTGGGCACATGGAGAAGTGCTGTTGACTTTTGTGTGTGTAGATGTTGTGTGGAGTCCTAGCCATTTGTAGATTCTTTCACCTTTGCTGGTGCAGATAATTATATCACAGTTGTGTTTTCTTCTTTGTAGCCCTTAGATCTTTTGTCTCTTGTTCTTACTGCATTGGTTTGCGAGGGCTGCCATAACGAGCTACCACAGACCAGGTTGTTAAACAACAGAAGTTTTTCTCGGAGTTCTAGAGGCATGAAGTCCAGGATCAAGGTGTGGGCAGGGTTGTTCCTCCTGAGGCCTTTTTCCTTGGCTTGCAGACTGCCATCTTGTACCTGCGTGCTCACATGGTCTCCCTTTGTGTCTGTGTCTTAATCTCTTATTCTTGTATGGACGCCAGTCATACTGAAGTGGGGCCCACCCCATGACCTCATTTTAACTTAATTACCTCTTTGAAGTCCATGTCTTCAAATACAGTCACATTCTGAGGTACTAGGGGTTAGGACTTCAACATGTGAATTTGTGAGGGGACACAATTCAGCCCATAGCCCTTGATATGGGGGCTGGGCCCTCTAATACACCTTTGAATTAAAGCAGTGAAAGTGAGAAGTGTGTTTTACCCCTTTCCATAAAGGATTGTAAAGAGAATCCTCTTCAAGTCTCACCACTAAAAGTGACCGTTGCTGTGGGTTTCTAGCTGTCTCTCACTGAGTTAAAGAAACTCTCTTGTGTACATTGTTTGCTTTTGAGAATGGACCTGTGTACTGCCTGCCTTTGCTAGTTAGAGCTCAGAAAACTGAAATGCCTTCCTTATAGCAGGGTCCCAAGAGGTGACCGAGGCTCTGTCCTAAGCCTGCTTTGGAAGAGAGCAGCTTGAGGCAGTGTAGGTGGCATGTTTACAGGGTCAAGGTCTGGCATATAAATGGCATCTGGGGTTGGAGGTGATGGTGGCATTTTTCTTGAGTGCTTGGCAGGGCAGCCCCAAAATGGGGTGGAGGGTTCCTCATCAGTCAGTTGTATAGTGTGATGTTTGGCCACGTCCCCGTGTTACTCTGCCACCTGAGGCATTTCTGTGATAGACCCAGCATTCTTGTAATTAACTTCTTTACTGCCTAATCACTAGGGTCATTTTCTGCTGGTGGCTGTAAGAACCCTTGCGGCCCAACTTTTCTCCCCTTCTTCTCCCTTTGGATATGCTCTGTGATTCTTTTCTAGGTTTTTGAGTTGGACATTCTAATTTCCCATTTTTATTTGCTAGTATATGCATTTCCCACAATTTTATTGAGATATAATTTACATATAATTTAGCCATTTGAAGTGCACAGTTCGTGGTTTTTAGTATAGTCTCAGAGTTGTGCAGCCCTCACCACACTCAATTTTAGAACATTCTCACCCAGCCCTGAGCCCAGGCAGTCTACTTTCTGTACATTTGCATTTCTGGGACATGTGGTTAAGTCTCCCTGGGTCTGCCATACTGTTATACACAGCTTTTTTAATCAGAGGAATTCTTTTGTACCCCTTTTTATTGTTTCTTTCTAAAAATCAACTTGATGGCAACATAAAAAGCCTTATGCTAATTTAGTATTAGGATTCATAGCTATAGAATACATAGTGAAAATATTATTCTTAGATCTTTTGGTGGAGTTGGCAATTACATTTCCTTAGATAATCAATTACAAATGCCTACTGTTGTTTGCTATCAGTACCATGGAATGGAGATCCCATGAAAGAAATGAACTAACTCTCCCTCAGGTGATCTCTCAAGACTTCCTTATCTCTATAAATTACTTGCGTTGGAACTATAGTAAATCATTCGTTAAATGCTTCCAGTTCTTTCATTTATTCCTTTTTTCCGCCATACATTCATTGCCATACTTAATTGCCTTGCTACATACACAGGTTTTTATGTTTATAAACATACAAGATGTATTTTTTTTCTTTTTCCCAATTTGTTATTCTGAAAAATTTCAATCCTACAGAAAATTTGAAAGACTAGGACAGCGAACACTTACTTACCCCTGAAGATATTCTGGAACATCATCTCCAAAAATGCTGCTTTGGTATGCTGATTGAGTATGTGGTGAACAGCAAACATAGGGAGGACCCTTCTCTGAACTTTCCTTCTCTGCCTAAAGATGTCAAGATTAACTGTTGACAACTTGCCTAAACAGACTATCACCTACTGGGGGCGGGGGCTGCTCTGAGACAGCTTTTAATACCTGAGAGACTTTATCTGCATAACAAGACAAACGTTATTCACCTTACTGTTACTCTCTTTACCCTCCCTCCCATAACCCTTCCCCATAACTTGTGTGGCTGCCACCCCTCAGAAGCCCAAAGGCCTATTGTTTAATGTAGCTCAGGATACTGTATAAGCTTCAGTCATCAGACCCTTAAGTCTGATATTCTCTGTGACTACCATAAGTACATACTTAAAATGGGTTTTTGTCTCCTGTTAATCTGTATGTCATTTAGTTTGTAGCCCAGCCGAAGAACCCAGAAGGGTAGAGAGAAGCCATTTTTCACTCCCCTACACAGCTCACCTAGATGTACCCAGTTAACATTTTGTCATATTTGCACAACTCTTCCCTCCCTCCCTCTTTCTCCTTCTGTCTGTCTCTCTTTATCTGTCTCTCATATATGTATTTTCTCTGAATCATTTAAAAGTAAGTTGTAGTCTATGGCCATACAACCCTGAATGTGCCCCAGCTCATCATAAAAGTAAGTTGTTGACATCATGACATTTCACTCCTGAATACTTTCTTATGTATTTGTTTAATGCTTAAGACAAAGGCATTCTACATAGTTACCATACTGTCTTCATCTCTAAGAAATTTGACATTGATATTAATTAATATCCAATTAACTATTTAATAGTAACAGTAGATATTATGTCCTTATTCAATTTCTAGTTATCCCTAAAATGCCCTTTTTTAAAATACAAGATTCAGTCAGGATCATGTATTTATTGCCTGTAGTTGTCATGTGTCCTCAGCTTTCTTTATTCTAGAACAGCCCCTCTGCTTTCTGCCCTCCCCTTCATGGGATTGACATTTTTAGAATACGGACCAGAAATGTCCCATAATTTGGATTTGTCAGATTGCTTCCTCATGATTAGATTCAGGTTAAACAGTTTTGGAAAAAGGACAGCATAGTTGGCATGTGTCCTTCCCATTGCATCCTATCAGGATGCCCATAATGTCAGTTCGTCCCATGATTTGGTTAAAGTGGTATCTGCAAGGCAAAGATGGTCTGTAGTTGATAACTCTGAAATGGTGTGAGGGTCTCCTTTCCCGGGGTCCTTTGTTTGACCCACTGGTTTTTATAATCCATAGATAATCTTTACAGTCAGTGATTTTGTTTTTATTTTAATGACTATCTTTTCTTTTCCAGAAATTGTTTAGTTCCTTTTCTTACCTATTTTTTCTTCCCTCCTTCCTGCCTTCAATAGTATCTTATTTTCTGGAATTTGGAATCCATCTTTTATGTCTTTAATCTTTAAATACACCTATTTTATAGGATCTGTCAGATTATGCCATTTTCTAATATCTGCCCATGCTGGATTGTTTTGTTGTTTTTGACTGTGAGCTTATCTTAAACAGAGTATAGAGGCGCAGGCCCTTGGTTACAGATTGCAGGACAGACTTTTCTTTCCCCTGTGTGTAGCACAGGCAGAGAACACACTGTCTTCCCCCTCCCCTCAGTTTTTAGTTTGCCCTTATTTTCTGGCACCTGGGGATTTCCAGTTACCTCGTTGTTCTTCAGTAGTCTTAGGTATGTAGCTGTAGGGTTTTTTGGTTATCTAGGCTGCTATATTACTGTAACTGGAAGTTCCCATGATTTTCATGTTCAGAATTGAGATTTATTACTTCAAAGAGTTGTGAAGGCTTAGGTTTATTCCTCTGTGAGCTGTCAGCAAATGACTGGAGTTGATACCTTTCTCATCAGTTAGCAAGTCCTGAAATCTTAGCTTTCAAAATATTATTAACCCTGATTACGAAGGTTTTGCACTTTTTTTTTTTTTTTTTTTTTTTTTTTGAGACAGAGTCTCCCTTTATTGCCCAGGCTAGAGTGAGTGCCATGGCGTCAGCCTAGCTCACAGCAACCTCAAACTCCTGGGCTCAAGCAATCCTGCTGCCTCAGCCTCCCAAGTAGCTGGGACTACAGGCATGCGCCACCATGCCCGGCTAATTTTTTCTATATATATTAGTTGGCCAATTAATTTCTTTCTATTTATAGTAGAGATGGGGTCTCGCTCTTGCTCAGGCTGGTCTCGAACTCCTGAGCTCAAATGATCCGCCCACCTCGGCCTCCCAGAGAGCTAGGATTACAGGCTTGAGCCACCTCGGCCTGCACATTATTTTTTTAAATGATTGCGAGAGAGGGGAATGGGTTGATGGAAAGTAAAAGGAAGGGTAGCGAAGTTGTAGAAGCCTCAAGTGTCTAGTTTTACTTAATCTTCTAGTTCTTAAGGGCATCTGTATATCAGCATTTAAATGTGTCTTTTCAATGCGATTAAACCGAAGCAAAGTTATTACATTATGAAAGACAAAAAGAATCATAGTTCACTCCCCTGCTGAGGTTGTAGTTTGAAGGATTTATGACTTTGTAATATTTTCTTTTTTTAGACAGGATCTTATTTTCAACAACAGATGGAAACAGCTGTGTCTAGAGCCATGCGCCCTTACGCCTCTCATAAAATTTACTAGCAAATAATGGCGTAGGGGCTCTCAAAGCTGAGAGAACCCCATTTTGACAACCTCAGGTTCGGGTTGATGGGTGTGAAATGGTCCGTTTTTAAAAAATTTATCTGTAATTTCTAGTTTGCAGATTTGTAGCTGCCCCAATGTAAGTATAAAAAACATGCATTTTTTTTTCTCCTTTTAGCGCACTCAGCCTCCCCTTTCCCCCCATTACCTGTCTGGATGATCTCAATCCTAATGTTTCAGTGCAACACCAAGATTACCATCCCAAGGATGGAAGGGATGATGTCTTTAACTTTGCACTCGGACGCCAAGTGTGGATAATGTCGAGTGGATGATGAGAAAGAAACAAGCGAGTGCAAAGGGTAAAGCACATGGCTCAGAAGTAGCAGTGAACATTGTTGGCAGTTGATTGATTAATGTACCTTTAGCTTTGGAATTAGGAGATACAAGTTTGGTGATTGGGAAACCTTTATAGGCTTTGGTTTTTCTTCTGTACAGTAAGTGATTAGATTAAATTAGTGCTTCTAACCAGAGACACATTTTGGACTCATTTGAGGAACTTTTGATTAACTTTGTACTTTGAAATAATTATAGATTCATTGGAAGCCGTAAAAACAATACAGAATAGTCCCGTGTACCTTCACCCAGTTTTCCCCAGTGATATATCTTACATAGCTATGAGACTACATCAAAGCAAGGAGACTGATATTGGTGCCATTGGTACAATCCACAGACCTTTATTCAGATTTCACTACTTTTACATGCATCCATTTGTGTGTGTTTGTATATGTATGTGTTTGTGTGTGTATGGTGTTATGCAGTTTTACCACACATACAGGTTTGTGTATCCAGGACTACAGTCAAGATACAGAACTGTTCCACCACTGCAGAGACTCCCTAGTGCTACCCATTGTAGTCATTCCCATCCTTAACCCCATCAACCACTACTCTGTTCTCCTCTATAATTTTGTTATTTCAGTAATGCTGTATAAATGGAATCCTATGGCATGTAATCCTTGGGGTTGGTTTTTCTTACTCATCATAACTCTCTGTCCAAGCTTTGTGTTTCAATAGTTCATTCCTTTTTATTACTAAGTAGTATTCCATAGTATGGGTGGACCACAGGTTATTTAACACATCTGACGACCTTTGTAAAAATACTTGTGCCCTGGCATAGCCACAGCACCACCCCTCCACCTCTGCCCACCTCCACATACATCTCTTTTTGCTATGTTTGTTGTATTATCACACATGTATTCACCTACCTACTCTTTTGTGCATCCATCAACCTGTCTGATTTTTCACACATTGCAAAGTAAATGATAGACATCTATATATACTTATCTCTAAATATTTCAACACATGCACCATTAATTGATGTTCAGTGTTTGTTTACAGTTTTTTCTCTTGATTGAAAGTTTACATACAATGAAATGTTCACATTTTAAGTATATGTTCACTGAGTTTTGACAAGTGTGTGCACCAGCGTCCCCCCAAATCCATATCAAGATAAAGAATATTACATTACCCACCTACTTCATATTGTGAGTCAGTAAACTTATAGTGGGGCCCAAGTGTGAGTTGTTTATACAAGGTCCTTGATTTTGATGCCTACCCTTGTAAAGAATCCTTGAGGACTTAAAAGTCCTCCTCCAGGCCAGGAGGCTATTTAACGTGAAGCCAGGGCCTTTGATCTCAGGGCTATGAGTGACATTCTCACTCCTGCAAAGCCACCTCAGTCCTCCAGCAAACAGGTCCACTAGGGACAGTAAAATTGAGAGAGCTGTGTAGTGAACACGCATATAACCACCTCCTTTGCTCTGCAGTCAACATTGTCCTGTATTTGCTTTGTCACAAACTGTTTTTCTGTGTGGCCCTCCATCCATTCATCCATCTTAATGTTTTGATGCATGACTCCAAGTACAGTCTTAATCTTTGTGTGGTCTCTTCTGTGATTCTGCTTCTGGGGTGCACACACTTACAGAACTACAGCAGAGCTGGTGACCCATATGAAAATGAGGAAAATCTGTGCCCGCAGATGGGAGAAGCTTTTTCATTTGCTGCCATAGGGGCTGTGATGCGTATAGACATCCTCTGACTTAGTTCCTGGGGCGTCTGGATTAGAAGTGAGGGAGTGGCCTCCTGAGGAAGTGGACTCTTTCTCAAAGTCCGGTGCTAGGTAGGCTCATTGCCTTCCTGAAGCTCTATTTATAGATCTCAGAGGAAATCTAGGGGATTTTATCTCACTTCCCACCCCACCTTATAAAATTAGTTCAGGTGGGTGGCTAGAACCTTAAAGTTAAACACCCAATTATCTCAGGAGGTGGGAATAGAGGGTCCCAAAAGAATTTTTGTTCTCTTACTTGAAGATTCCAGCTGGAAAGATAAAAATTGCAAATGTCTGGTGTCTGCAGCTTTCTAGAGCTACTTGTGAGCCCAGAGGTTTTCCTCTCTGCATCCGTAATTCCCATCATAGACGTGCCTCATGCTGCAAATCACAATTTGTTTATTAAATAAGCAAATTGGCCTCATAAATAGAGTAATTTCCTCATAAACTCAGATTTTATCTTTTCAGTTTGTACATGTCACATTTTTTAGAAAATCTAAATGTTAGAAAAGCACCTCTGAGGCAGTTCCCAGGTTGTTCCTGGGCTCCCTGTTCGGGTCATCTCTGCTACAGCATCCACTGGCTTGTTTGACACATGGTGGCTTAAGTTCTTCCTTATTCCCTTTGGCAATCAGGGTCTTCCCAAGTCCTGGTCAAAACTTTGCTTTTCATTAAATGACCTATGTATCTCTTCATCCGCTAATAGGGCTGATCCCATTTTACATTATTTTTTTCCGTTCTTGTTGACAGTTCACTTTGTATTCCCCCCCAGCAAGCCCCCTGAGTTTTCTCTGACTTTGTGCTTCCCGTGAAAAAGGCAGAAGCCCATGTGGATGATAATTTTCCTGCTATGTCTATTTCAACAAGCAGAGCATTTTTACATATGCTTTTGTCTTCCAGAGTGAAGGACCTTCACTATGTTGAACCAGAAATGTGGGTCCTGGCTTCAGTTTTGCTTTGATGATGGAAAATAAAGCTCGACAACGTTTGTCGTGAGGGGTGCAGTACTCGCGTGGTGAGGGGTGGCCCTGCTCTGAGAAGCTGACAACGCTTGGCCTTCCTGGTACCCTGACTGTTCTGCCGTTTAGTTGACCTTGGTGGCTCAAGGGACAGGCTGAGCACTGGCTCATCTTTGCCCATCTGAGACCCTGGGCAGATTTCCCCCTAGGGTCTGCAGGGAAGAGGGGTGGATTTGGTCATTGCTGAGATCACTGTGAGCTTGTCAAGCCTCTTGCTGGGTTATCAGTCTAGACTCTGGTCTCTAATGCAGACACCTCTAATTGAGGGTCTAAGGAATTGTTGCTTTTTACTTTAAGCAGGGATTTAATAATTCAGCAGTCAGATAATACTAGCGCTTTGTGCTTCACTGACCGTTTTCTCCAGCTAAGTTCTGTGGTGGCATTACCTGATTTCTCCCTTGGTATTAATCCCACTGGGAGCTTGGCCTTACCTAGTCACATGGATTGTGGCCTCTCCAGGAATGTGAGACTTGCTTTGTGGCTATGGTGCTTAGGCTTTCACTGCCCCCATCAGTGGGGCGATCTCAGACCTCCCTGTTTCTCTCACATAGCCTTTCCTACCGGTCAAGTCCAGACAGGAGGGTCCGACTCTCTTTCTGGTCTGTTCTCCTGTGTAGGTTGCTTGTTTCAGAGCAGTAATTAAAGGATCAGGGTGTCTTGATGAACCTGTTACTGTGATCATATCAGCTTCCCAGGGCAAATTCAGAAAGAAGCCCTTTTGTAACAGGCAGAGTGGGTGGGCAGACATTCATTTATAGAGATGGCATCCCTTTCCCAACAGGCAGGGTCAGGCATTGCTTCATCTGCATTGATCCAGGGAATGAATCAAGAGAAGTATGGGAACACCATTTGGACTTTATCCATTGCTCCCATTTTAATGCTTTCTAAAGGAAATATTTCTCCCTTTTAAATAAAGCAGCAGCAGTACTTGCCTACTAAAATTTAGAACCACTACTCTTTGTGTGGGTCCACTCTTGTCTTTCTAGTCCCCTACATATGATGTAGAATCTCACCTTCTCACGGCAGAACCAGGGCCCTGATTTAAGGTACCAGGTGTCCCTGTTGGGAAGAACTTGGTCCCCAACACTTTCCTGTTACTGGTCCAGGAGCAGGTCATGTTCTGTCCTCAGACATTGGGGTCTTCTTTGGTAGACTGTGGGCTTGATGACAGGCACTCTTCGTCCCCCTGGAAGAGAGGCCTTTTTCTTTGCCCACAGAGCCAAGGTGTTGTGCACACCAGCTGCCCACCTGGAGGAAGGAACTCCTTCACACCAGTCTATGGAGCCTCACTTCCACTGGAAAGGCACAAGAATGCAGTGCCCTTGACCTTGGAACCCTACCTGGCTCTCCAAGTGAGCACAGAGATGAAAGGACTTTGATTTTATAGAAGAAAAACAGCATAAACACATATTCTTCTGGGGGTAATTATTGCCTTTTTGACTAAAAGTAGCATTACTTAGAAAAGCCAGCTTTGTCTCTAAGTAGGCATATCCGTAAGAACCGAGAGGGTGTCTCTTGCATCACAAGCGTCAAAGAAAACAAGCAGCGTTTCTGCTCCTGTATTTCCTCAATGAAGACATTTGCTAGTCAGCGACTCAAAGCCATCCCTGAGCTGCTCAGAATTTAGATCAATTCCTCTGCTGAGCAGGCACGTTATATTTCTAGGTAGTTGGGAATATTTACTATTGGAGAAAATTCTGAGGACTGTAGTCATTTTAGCTGTTAATAGCCGATGGTCAGTTCTTCAGGTGCCCCTGCCCATATCACTTTAGAACTCTTTCTTTGTGTCTGAAAGGGCTTAAAGAAGTTAACCCGTAAAAGGATCCTTCTCACTCCCAGCACGCAAGCCAAATGGCTGTGTGTTCATTGACATTTTTATCAGACAGTTCTAGCTGGAGGCCCTGGAAGGGTTGAAGTTGGGGTGAGGGTGCCATCATTTTCAATGACAGTACTGCTCATAAGTCCTGGCAGTTGTGACCAGAACGGGTTTGAAAGTCAGATACAAGGTTCTGTCTGAAGTTGGTGTTTACCTCGGTTAAAGAATAAATCTGGTATTGATACTCTCTGACAAAATGGAAACTGTATATGTGTATGAAGACTTAAAGATATTGCCAATCACAAGTAGCTGATGTAAGAGGACAAATCTTCATTTTATGGGTTCCATGGACTTGCCTCACGGAAGAGATGTTTAATGCCACTAGATTCCTTCCCTGATGCATTCAGTCCTGTGGAATCTTCCCTGGTTCAGCTGTTTGGGTAGTTGGAACCACAGATTTTGGATTCTTGTTTTGATGGGCATTTCTCCTTACTCTAATGCTGTTTCATTTTCCTTCAGATTTGTTCAGAATCTCCTGGGAGTTTCCCTCATTCAGAATCAGCTCCAGGTCTCCTTAGGATCCCTCTACCCTGCCATGCTCCCACACTTCCCTGCTCCCTTGACTCCCATGTCGTTCAGATGCTTGTTTCCTGCTTATTAGTGGCAAACCCTATGAGTAAGTTTATTCTAACGCAAATGTAGATGGCAACAGTTTTGTTTTCTTGTTTACTCTGCAAGAGTCACCAAGTTTGACCAACACTTGGAGGTTTTTTTTTTTAATGTATTAATTTGGTCCTGGATTGAGAGGTGCCTTGATCAAGAAAAGCTCCTTAAAGGCCATTCATTCCCTTAGCCAGAGGCTTGGCTGGCTCAGCACAGCAGAGTGACCAGATTCCCTCTGTTCTCTCAGGTGCTTTCTCTGGATCACTTTTACTTTGGAACCTTCTAGTTCTAGTTCCAGAGGTAGAGTTGAAAGTAACTTTACAGGTAAAAATTAAAACTTTATAAAGGGATTTATCTTCCCTGGCCCCCTCAGGATTGTCATCAATGGCTGCTTTGCAACAAGTCAGTAGAATTGGTTCTCCCTGTCTTGAAAGTGCTGTCTATAACAGTGGAAGAAGGGAAGGGACCAGTGCCATCATAAATCCCTCACCAAATAGGAGGCCCTGAGAGAGCGCCTCTATTCTGTCCCTTGTGGTCCTATACGTACACGAATATTTGATCTGCACTTTTTCCTTTGCTTGCTTGCTTTTTCTGAATCATTATTATTGTTTTCTTATTTAAAGGTGGGGTCTCACTGTGTTGCCCAGGCTGTCCTTGAACTCAGGAGATTCTCCTGCCTCCACCTCCTGAGTAGCTGGGATTAGAGCCGTGCACCACTATGCCTGGCTCCTTAGCTTTCTATACAGAAGTGTACAGATCTGATAGCCATGGCTGTTCTCATCTGTGATACGCAGCTTTTTCTTTTCTGGCTTTTAGTGGCTTTGCTTGCCTGGGTCACAGCAGTAACAGGTCCAAGGGTTATTTCTCCTTACCTGCTGCCCCAGGAGCACCGCAAGCAGTGGGGACTACGGGGAAGAGCAGAGTGGCCAAGGCCTCTCAAAAGAATGAGAGAGGTGGTTAAAGATGGGGACAACTTTCCAGGTCTGCAGTGACTGCCTCAGGGATTGACTGAGTGAGAGTCAGGGCCCCGCTGGGCCATGGGGGGAGGAGTCCTAGCTGTTCATGCAAGCACTTGGGGAGACAGTAGGCAGCAAATCTCGTCACGTTGCTTTGTAAAGGAGGGTTTGGATTGAATTTGGTAGCTTGATCGCAGGCACGACTGAGAGGTCAGGTGGCAGTAGGTAGTAGCAGTGCTTACCTTGCTCTGCTGATCGGAGCCAGAGTAAATCCACGTCCCTGAGGTGCCTCTCTTTTTCTCCTTTAAATAAATTGGGTCCCACTAAAACGACTTGTACCCCTAAATCTAATGAAATACAAATTTTAAAAAATACATGGAAGAAAAAAAAAAGAAATTAAAGAACTGAATTCTTCATTTAAATTGATGTAGAACCAGATTGTTTTGTAGTTCTTTGATGCTAAAGAGACTGATAGCATTGCTAGGCCACTAGAAACAGGCCACAAACTGTTTTCAAACTTTATTTATTCATTTTCAAAAAAGATTCAGTCACATATGTAAAAAAATATATATATAGAAAGATATAAAATGAAATTCTATGTACTATGCCTCCATTTACTTAGTTTCTTTCAAAACTTTTCTTATATTCCTCCAGAGATTCCGCATGTATATAACATCAAATTAAATATATTTCACTTTAATAAATAAATAAAATAAGTCAGATCTCATCACCCAGGAGACTTGCTCTGCTTTCTGTGTGTCTTAGTTGAGAGCATTTGACCACCTTGGTTTTTCCTCCAACTGTTCCTGCCAAACATTTTCCATTGAAGGTGATGCTACCTGCCAGGCTTTCGATATTTGAATATAAATGACTAGATTCTGGCCCTCATCCCCAGCTGTGTGAGCATTTGGGAGCAGTGAAGGAAGCCCTTAAAGTGTCCTGGTCCTAAAGAACCTAGGATGGTGGAGGCAAGCTATTTTTCCCTCCCCTACACTTGAGAACCCACTGCCTGCCAACTGAAGCAGCAGAACATTACTGAAGCCACCTGTACACCTTTCTCCTTTTGAATTACCTTCCCTCTGAAGTAGTAATGGATTTTCTGAATTTACTGCTAACCTTTGTGCAAATTTTTATATATTAACAACATGAATAAATCCGTGAATGAGGAAAATAATGTCCCAGGCCCGCCTGCTATTGGAGGAGCCATAGGAGCTGCCTGCTGTTGGTACTGTTTTCAGATTTTATCAGGACTCATTACAGACACTTTGCAGCTACCTTTCCCCGTTACACCCTTGGCACCAAATATCTGTGGATTTTCAAAAAGAACAGTATAATAAATCAGAATCAGGCATAATAAATCTCTAATGCTATGGGGGTATCAGAGAAAACTATCATCCTTTTATTTTTGTTTGTGGTGAAACGGCTCAGATCTAGGAACCAGTTTTTCTGCCATCAAAGGACGTCAGTCTCTTGAAGTTTGTTCTCAGGTCTTATTTGATCCTTCCGTTTCTGGAGACGAGCGGAGAAGTGTTTGGAGCCAAAAGTTTGAGGTTTTTACTCTAGCTGTGATGTTTGGAAATGGCATAAATCAGTTTAAAAGTGAACTAAAGGTCTTAGGCTGGCAGATCTGACCCTCTCCTCTCTGCTTCAGGCTGGCTTTGTTTCATTTGACCCTTGGAAGTCATATTCTTCTTGTTCCTTCATCCTATTTCTCCCTTTACTCATTTGCATTTACAAAGTCAGACAGACAGTTTGAGTGGGATGTTATTGACTAGACATCCTGGTTCGATTTTTTGGTACAGTCCAGGATATGAGGAGCCTCTCTCAATTGTAGAGAATCCAGAAGCACTTGGACTTGCCATTGTACAGCTAAATTAGGGCAATCCCACCTTGCCTGTGGCAGGAACAGGGAATTCTCCTGTCCATGTATACATTTTAGCACCAGGACCATGAAATCCACCCTAGCATACCAGGAGAGTTTAGGAGTTGAGAAATTAGATTTTAATCTTGGCTGCACTCCTGATTTTGAGGAAAGATGTCTGAGGTCATGTCTTCATTTCTCCTTTATACAGTGACAGTACTGGGGTTTTTTTAACTACATGAAGGGGGAGGCCAAGAAAATAAGGGAAGAAGATCTCCATAAAGCTGCCCAGTAATAACTTACCATCAAGGGACACAAATGGATTCAGACCCTGCAATGAAGATCTGATATTTTTGCTGGCAGTTTTGTGATTTGATTTGCGTGTGTATGTGTGTGATGGCTTAGTCACAAGTCACCCAGGGAAGAAGACATAAAAAGTATGGGACTTCTCACTTGATCCCTACACCTTTCGCTTTCAACATACCTTTCGCTCCACCAGGTTTCTTAACAGAATTAATCATCCTGCTACCAGCTTGGTTCAAACTTTGGTCTGAGGAACCAGCTGCCTTGTGTCACTTCTGACCTGGTTGAGGCCTCTTATTGCAATTGGCCTAAGTGTGGTAGTACTGAGAGAGGTTCCCTTTCCCAAGAGCCTGCTCTGAGATGATAAAACATGCTGGTTTATATTGTGTTTCCTCAAATACAATATAAGAGAAACTTAAAATTAGGTTACGCTTTTGACTTGACAAAGTATCAATGAAAAAATATTCATGTTCTTCCTGTTATTCTGTGAGATCTAAGCAAAACGAGAAGCAAATGGCTGTTCAATAACTTCAAAAGAATTGGGACAGTTTAAAAAACTTGCTTTGACAGACCTGTTCCAGCTCATTTGTAATAACATGCTTAGAACTTTCTCTGTTTAAGAGCGTATCAGAAGAAGTGTATTTCCTTGTAGTTGTCCCACTGGCACAGCGATAAGCCCAGCCCTGGGAGGTTAAGGTGTCATCTGAGGCCAACACCTGGCCATAGCACCCACCTCTCAAGTCAGCTCTGAAAGCAGCTGGAGAAGTTTCCACCTGCAGTGGCTGGTGGTCAATGCTAAGTAAAAAAAAGAGCTAAGTAAAAGAGAGTGCATATGTGGAATGTGTCTTCGTCTTTTCATAGCACCTTTGGCCACAGCCCCTGAGTTCACTTTGTCATCCACATGTATAGCAGGGTCATCCAGGAGGAGCTGAGATGCCCCCGTATCAGGCTCCTCCGTCACCTGTGGCAAGATGACTGCTGTCCCTCCCAGCGTCTCTGCTGCAGGCTACTGTAGGTCATGGAGGCTCCTCGTGCGATTCGGGGTGTTGCACAGTGGTGCTAGGAGAGGTGGGCAGAGACTCTGGCCATGTGGAGTGCAGAGCAGGATTCTTCTGAAGTTTATAGTCAGTGTGAACAGCAAGTTTCACCTTGCCTTTTCCAGTATGGACTTTTTTTGTTGAACTGGGGTGTCAGTTCTGAAAGTATTTCAGAATATTTACCATGTGTAAGGCCTAGGGCTTCCCAGCTTCTTCTGTTCTCCTAGAAGTAGTGCTGCCTCTCTTCTGGGGCAGAAAAACCCAGGGTTCTCCCTGAACTTCCCCTCGAAAGGGACCTGCTGTAGGAGAGAAATACCACAATAATCCCTAACTTTGAATCCTTACTCCTTAGAATTGGAAGGAAACTTAGAGTCATAAATAAGATTTGTCCAGAGTCATGTGAGTGGTTGGGACGGCTCCTGGGTGAGAATGCATGTGCCCTGGGCTCCCCGCTCAGTCTCTCTCCTAGCAGAGGGGCACAAGCAGCAAGCTGGGCACTTGGAGCCGGACTCTTCCTTTTCACCCTCATGCAGGCCTTCAGGGAGGGCCAGACACCTCCAGCTGGCTAGGTGGGTGGGTGGGTTTGTGCGTTCCTAGAGGTGAGGGTTAGACTCCAGGCTAGACTGCGGTGGGCACAGACGGCCAGGCCCCACCTGGTTTTACATTTACCATATCCCCCTTCGAAACCTACCCCCTTCCACCTTGCTTGGCCCTCCGGGGAGTGTGTTCAGCATTTGCCTTGGACGGGTGTGCATGTTATCTAGCTTTGAAAAAGTACATGGTGATTTTTTTTCTTTTTTTTTTATTTATTTTATTTTATTTTATCATATCATGGGGGTACAAATATTGTTAGGGTTACATATATTGCCCCTGCCATTCCTCCCCCCACCCCCTACCTTACCAAAACATCAAGCGTGTCCTACACCCAGGTGGTGCGCATCGCACCTATTTTCTAAGTATAAATTCTTCCCCTTCTCCCCCCTCCCATCTGCCCACCACCCGATAAAAGTTTGTTTTTTCTTTTTTTTTGACCTTTGGGTTACATTGTATGTCTTTGCCTTTCCCTAGGAAGGCTTAGAGGTATTCCCCCCCACACACAATGCTCGCCACAACCCTAAGATGTGTATCTCCCCCTCCCCCAAACCCTGGTGGGCACTATCACCATTTGAGCACCATAGTTTTAATCAGTCAGTATACATGGTGATATTTTGTGGGTATGTTTTAAGGTTTAGCCCAAAGACCTTGATCTACTCTTAAAAGTATTTGGATTAATAATTCAAGGGAGACAAATGCACTGCTGGTTTCTAGAGTGAATGATGAAGAGTTTGTGAAGTCACTTTGGGGACTCTGAAGCTCTGTGGCTGTCAGGAGAGTGAGTGTTTGCAAACACATTGTGGACCTGTCCCCTGCCACTTGGCTTAGTGAGAAGAGGACCAATTCCTATGGGAGAAGGAATAAGAAGAGGGGAGAGAGCCCCAGGCACCAAGCAGTCCAGTAATGGAGGGACAAGTGGCCTTTTTGGGGTTGGCTGTGACCTCCCTGTGTACATCTGCCTCCCTTAAGCAACATGGGGCTAGAGAAGGATTGGAGGTGGTCTCCTGGCTTAGTCTTTATGTTAAAATACAGGGCTTCAGTCCCTGTATTTCTTTTTTTCTTCTCTCTCTTTTTTTTAAGAGACAAGGTGTCACTCTGTCACCCAGGTTAGCGTGCAATGTCCCAATCATAGCTCACTGTGACCAACTCCTGGGCTCGAGTGATCCTCCAGCCTCAGCCCCCCACTAGCTAGGAATAAGTTGTGAGCTGCTGCACCTGGGTCATCCCCTGCATTTCTTATAGTTCTTCCTGTATATTTTTAGCTCACCCCAGCGAATACAGGAATATTCCTCCTATAAACCTCTCACCTGCCTTTAGTCTCCCATTAGTTAATCTTTGAGATAAGGACCGATTTGCTGTTGATTAGAAAAGAGGAACAAGTCTGAATTTTGGGTTGTTTTATCACTTTCCACCCCTATCTCACCCTGTGTTTTTCTTTCCACATCCCACACTCCGGCTGCCTATGTTGGGGTCTTGGCTCCAGTCATTCATAGCCATCTGACCTTCACCTCCCTGTGCCTTGATTTCCTCATCTGTGAAGTAGGAATGATAATGGTGCTTCAAGCAGAGGTTCACAGGAGTAAATGCAACAGTGAGGATAAATCGCCCAGAAATGTACCTGACACAGAGGAGTGGCTCCAGAAATGTGGGCTGCTGCTCTCATTTTTTCTTTCTACTCTTCCTTCTCCCTCTTCCACGCCTCTCCTGGGTCCAAGGAAAAGCTAAATGTGCAACAGGCTGAGAGCTGCTGTGGAGAGAGAATGGAGACCTTTTCTGGTTGCTCTTGGCATTTCTTGCAGTACCTGACACGCCCCATGTGTCTCATATCAGTGAGAACCAAAGGGGCTGTTTAAAAGGACTGACTGCTGGGCCCAGCCCCAGCTCACAGTGTTTGCTCCCGTGTGCTCGTCCTGTACCCTTACAGGGCACAGGAAACCAGCAGGTGCGCTGGGTTGCAGACCTGGTCGTGCAGGAGGAACTCATGGTCCTGCTTTGCTTTTCACGGGGCCCAGGGTGTGTATCTTATCTTGTCTGACGTGAGAGATGAGCCGTGTTCCTGTGACCCTTGCTAGTAGCTCTCGTGCTTTCATGGAATGAGAGATTATCCTATAGCCTTGGTAATTACCATGTTACATGTGATAATACAGGCAGCCGCAGCTGAAAACAAAGGGGAAAGCAAGAAGGATAGGAAAGCCCGGGGGGAGGCTGTTCTTATTTTGCACAGTCTGCCAACTAGGAGACGCCAGGCTGCTCCTGCGCCGGGGTTGGCGGGTCAGCCCAGCACGTGGCAGGGCTGGATTTGTTAGCATCTCCCTAGATGGGGATAGACCTAGACTACTGCCATAGACAGCAACTCCCCAGGATTTTTTCAGCCAGAGCCGTGTGTCCCTTTCCAGACGGTTGGTTGTGCCTTCTTGGTGGTAGTGCCAACTACTGTGACCCTAGTTGAGATCCAGGGATAATTGGAGTTGGGGGCGAGGGGTAGGAGGGACTTAATTTAAATTTTTTTTTTGTTTTTGTAATTATGAAAGTAATTTCAGTTCACTATCACAAAATCAAACAATATAGAAGGTGTGAAATAAAAGATCATGTCCCTTCTGCTCCAGTCTCCCTGCCCGTGGGTGACCAGGTAGCCCTTGTGAAATGTGGGTGTGTATGTTCAGAAGCATGTCCTTCCTTATGCTTACACAAGCATGAATAGGTTTGCTTTGTTTGCTAAGGGTGTCACACTCTACATATTGTTCTGCAACTTGCTTGTTAAAAAAAAAAAATTAGTTCGTGAACCAATTAGTATACAGAAGTTTTACCCTTTGGGATTGCTCATAGCCTGTCCTATGGATATTCTACAAATTATTAGCTAGGCGACCGTTAACCTTGGAAAGAAGAGGATTGCTTGAATGTCTGCATGAGGAAGTCACTGCTGCTTTTTCTACATCAGAGGATTCTTTCCTAGGCCCGCAGCGGCTGGGGGCCTCCTCTGGAGGTAGAGCAGGAGTTTATGGACTTGGCCAGGCACCTAGGAAGGGAAGGTGGGAGTAAGATGCCAAACCACAGGCAGGAGGGTCAGGTCTCTATAGTACAAGGGTCAGGACATCACTATAATACAAGGAGTCTCCAAACTTCTTTCCCATTCAATTCTGGAAGTCCAGGGGTAGATACAAGAGTTTGGAGGATCTTTCTTTGAAGAAACTGAACCCTATAGAAAAAAGACCTACAGAATGTAGTGTTTGAATCACAAATGAAAAAGCTCTTTGACATCACTATTATAGAAATCTTAAAGCAGGGGTCCTCAAACTTTTTAAATGGGACCAGTTCACTGTCCATCAGACCGTTGGAGAGTGCGCACTGTGGGCCCGGGACGAGTCAGCTGCTAAGCAGGACAGGCAGCGGCAGCAAAAACACCCGGAGGGCCGGATAAATGTGCTAGGCGGCCCTCATGTGGACCTCGAGCTGTAGTTTGAGGACACCTGTCTTAAAGTATCGGGCTGGGCACAGCGCCTTGGGAGGCCGAGACAGGAGGATTCCTTGAGGCCAGGAATTGAGACCAACCTGGACAACATAGTAAGACATCCTCTCTATAAAAAAACTTAAAAAATTAGGCATGGTGGCACCTGTAGTCCCAGCCACTCAGGAGGCTGAGGCTAGAGGATGGCTTGAGCCCAAGAATTCAAGCTTACAGTGAGCTGTGATTGAGCCCCTAGACTCCAGCCTGGGCAATAGAGTGAGACTCTTCTCTAAAAAATTATAAAATAAAATAAAAACAAAAGTATCAGCCTACCAATCCAGTAATGTGTTGAGGATACACGCAACACAACAAGCACAATTTCTCCTAAAAATACAAGAAAGGTCCAATGTCAGAGACCAGTATATCAATGGAGGGGAAAACATGATTATCTCAGTTAATACAGAAAATAAATTTGGGCCAGGCGTGGTGGCTCACGACTGTAATCCTAGCACTCTGGGAGGCCAAGGCGGGCGGATTGCTCGAGGTCAGGAGTTCAAAACCAGCCTGAGCAAGAGCAAGACCCCGTCTCTACTATAAATAGAAAGAAATTAATTGGCCAACTAATAAATATAGAAAAAATGAGCCGGGCATGGTGGCACATGCCTGTAGTCCCAGCTACTTGGGAGGCTGAGGCAGCAGGATTGCTTGAGCCCAGGAGTTTGAGGTTGCTGTGAGCTAGGCTGATGCCACGGCACTCACTCTAGCCTAGGCAACAAAGTGAGACTCTGTCTCAAAAAATAAAGAAAAAAAAATAAATTTGATGAGTTCAATACCATTTTATGTTTAAATTTCTCAGTAAAACAATAACAAAAGGAACACTTAGTTTGATAATAATCCTATACCAAAAATGTACAGCAAACGTATTCAGTGGAAGAAGCTTTGTTAAGCAAGAGTGGAGAGGTACTGACCAACAGGTTAAGGAAAGAAAAATGTAAGAATTAGAAAGTAAGAGATAACACTTTTTATCTTCACTTGATGTAATCAGATATGGGATGAATCTATTGAATCAAATTTACCTATGCCAGTAATAATCAACTAGAAATAAAATAATAACAAAGGAAATCAAGAAGTTCCTGGTATCAACTTAAAAAAGAGTATGTAGAACCTTTATGGAGATCCAAATGAATAGAAAGACATTCTGTATTCTTGCATGAGATTTAATATTAATATTTAATATTATTATGGTTTTATTTATTAAAGATGAGGTTTCCCTGTATTGCCAAGATGGACTCAAACTCCTAGGCTTAAGTGATCCTCTCCCCTCAGCCTCCCAAGTAGCTGAGACTATAGGCTCATACCACTGCTTCTGGCTCAAAATCTAATAGTATGAAGATGATAATTTTTCTTTCACATTGATTGTATAAATTCAGTGCTAGTCCAGCAACTATGGGATAACAAATTACCCCCAACACTTAATAGCTTAAAACAACAATAGTCATTATCTCTCACAGTTTTTTATGAGCCAAGAATCTGGGAGCAGCTCTGCCAGGCATTTTTGGCTTTTGAAGCCTCTCATGGGGTTGCAGTCAGATGGTGGCTGTGGCTGCCACCATATCAAAGGCTTTTTCACTCACGTGCCTGGTGTCTGATCTGGGAAGACTCAAGCAGTTGGGGGCTGGAACATCTGGGACTCTTCCAGCATCTCTATTTCTTTTCTTTCTTTTTTTTTTTTTTTTGGGGGGGGGTCAGAGTCTCACTCTCTTGCCTGGGCTAGAGTGCCATGGCGTCAGCCTAGCTCACAGCAACCTCAAACTCCTGGGCTCAAACATCCTGCCTCAGCCTCCTGAGTAGCTGGGACTACAGACATGCGCCACCATGCCTGGCTAATTTTTTCTGTATATTTTTAGTTGGCTAATTAATTTGTTTCCATTTTTAGTAGAGACGGGGTCTTACTCTTGGTCAGGCTGTTTTCAAACTCCTGACCTTGAGCCATCCTCCTGCCTCAGCCTCCCAGAGTGCTAGGATTACAGCTGTGAGCCACCACACCCCGCCCAGCATCTCTATTTTTTGTGTAAGTTTTCCTGTGATCTCTCCAGCGTAGTGATCTAATAGGGTAGCTGTACTAATTAGTTGTTGACTTAGTGCTCCCAAGGCCTTCTCTCAAGAGAGAACTAGATAGAAGCCATATCGCTTTTTTGGACTTGGCCTTGGAAATCATACAGCATCACGCCACATTCTGTTGGTTGAGGCAGGTGTGAAGGTCACTCTATGCAGAAGAGAACATAGACCTCTTCTCTCGACAGGAATGTTAGTATCACATTGTAAGAAGGTCATGTAGGATGAGGTAGGTATGTATTGGTGAAGCTACCTTTGGAAAATACAGTCTGCCATAAGTAACAATCTCACTCATAATTCTTTTTTTTTTTTTTTTTTTTTGAGACAGAGTCTCTCTCTGTTGCCCAGGCTAGAGTGAGTGCCGTGGCGTCAGCCTAGCTCACAGCAACCTCAAACTCCTGGGCTCAAGCGATCCTACTGCCTCAGCCTCCCAAGTAGCTGGGACTACAGGCATGTGCCACCATGCCCGGCTAATTTTTTCTATATATATTAGTTAGCCAATTAATTTCTTTCTATTTATAGTAGAGATGGGGTCTCGCTCTTGCTCAGGCTGGTTTCGAACTCCTGAGCTCAAACGATCCGCCCACCTCGGCCTCCCAGAGAGCTAGGATTACAGGCGTGAGCCACCGTGCCTGGCCTTGGACGTTTTTTTGTTTTGTTTTGTTTTGTTTTTTGAGACAGAGTCTCTCGCTTTGTTGCCCAGGCTAGAGTGAGTGCCGTGGCGTCAGCCTCGCTCACAGCAACCTCAAACTCCTGGGCTCAAACAATCCTGCTGCCTCAGCTTCCCGAGTAGCTGGGACTACAGGCATGTGTCACCATGCCCAGCTAATTTTTTCTACATATATTAGTTGGCCAATTAATTTCTTTGTATTTATAGTAGAGACGGGGTCTCGTTCTTGCTCAGGCTGGTTTCGAACTCCTGACCTTGAGCAGTCCGCCCACCTTGGCCTCCCAGAGTACCAGGATTACAGGTGTGAGCCACCTCGCCCGGCCTAATTGGACTTTTTTGAAGAACTTTTATTCTTAAATAATTTGGATTCACTAAGTCAACCTTTAGAAAGAAGAGAGAGGGGAACTTTTGCACTGGTGTAGTAGATAGTGAAAGTTGTCAAGCCATAGTACTAAACTCAGTGTGGTGTCTGTGCAAGGACAGGTAATAAACAAATGGAATAGAATAAAGATCTCAGAGGAAGACTCATGCCCATATGGGAACTTAATATACTGTAAAAGGGCACCCTGAATCAATGGAAAAAGGATGGATTGCTCAATAGATAATGTTGGGAGAATTGACTTCGTAGAGGGAGAAACAGATTGGATCTCGATGTAATATTATCACACACAGTGTTAGACTCTAGACGGGTTAAAGACCCGAATGAGAATGATAGTACCACAAAATTAATACACGTTCAGCATCCCTTATCTACAAATCTGAAATCCAAAAAGCTCTGAAAACAAAAATGCTTTTTCTTAACCCACATGGCAGCAAAACTTGAGCTGAAGCAAGCCTTTTTATAATCCTTTATTAATCCTGCTTAATGTGAATATCATACAATTCACTGCAGCTTTTTTTTAACTGTTATAAAAACTTTCAAACATTCAGAAAAATTGTATGAAGTACAACAGGCATCTATATATCTACCACCTGAACTTGACACTTAAAACATTGTGCTATATTTGCTTTATATATGTGTGTGTGTGTATTTTTTTCTCTTTTGTTGAACCATTTGAAGCAAGTTGCACACATTGTGACATGTTATTTGTATATATTGCTACATATAGGTATTTCCTCAGAAAAAAGACATTTTCCTACAGAATCTCAATGGTCACACTTAAAAACAGCAGTATGAGCTCCAAGTCAGTAACAAGTTAAAAAAAACAACCAGTAATTCCATAACATCCAATAGTCAATTTTCAACTTTTCCCATTTTTCTCCACTCAACACATTTATTGAACATTGGAACATTATTTGTTGTTTATCAAACAATAATGGTTAGTGAATGTTACTATTAAACATATATAAGTCAATATGGAAAATGCAGAAATAGACTAGATATACTTATTGCCCTCAGGAACAATCTTGTGTGGGAGATAAAAACACAAAACCATGATGCAAGACCAACTGCACTCAGTGCCATAATACTGGCAAAAACAAAGCCCTATCAGGATGTGGTGCAGGGAATTGATTCCTTTTTGGAGGAGCCTTCTCCTGTAAACAGCATGTTGTGGGAATTGCTAAATCCTCTTTCTAGTCTTAACCATTTTCTCTTTATGCTCAGATCTTAGAGAGATTCTGATTTGAGGGATGTTTGGCCTTAGAGAGACCAAAAATTTTCTCCTTTAGATGACTTTACTGAACATAGATCTAGTAAGGGTTCACATGTTACATTTAGTTGTCATGTTTCTTTCATTTCTCTTGATCCAGAACATCCCCCAGCCCATTTGTGTGTGTGTGTGTGTAAGATAGCAAATGACATTGACTTCTTGTAAAGGCCCAGAAACCAGTTGACTTAGAGAATGTCCCTCATTCTGGATTTGTCTGATTGTTTCCTCAGGATGTCATTTAAGCTGTTCCTCTGTCCGTTGTATTTTCTTTACAGTCCACATTTTGCAAGCATGCCTGTGAGCCAAGGGATGCGAATAAGCACATTTATAGGGGTTGATTATGGGGTAGACGGTCTACCGGGGAGACCAGGGATGACCTTTGGCCCTGAAGGGCAGCAGACCAGAGACAGTTCTTGCTCAGACTAGTGTCCTGTGAACTGTGGAACATAATTAAATCATCCCCTGCCACTGGAGGATAAAAACAAAGGTGGGCAGAGAGTAGCCTGACACCCCATCATCTTGCGGTCATGTCTGCCCACAGACATGTGAGGGTAGATTAGAGGTTGCATGGGCTCAGTAAAAGGGCTTTAAATTACTCTTTCTCAGGAAGCTCCCGGAGAATGTTCTCCCAAATGATGGAGTAAACCAAGAAAGAGCAAAGCATGGCATCCAGGAAAAGGGAGCTAGCAGAGGAGGAGGTAGGAAGATGCCCATGTCCTTTGTGTGACTTCAGAGATAGTGTCATCAGTAACCACCCCTAGGGACTTAGTCTGGGGACCTGGGATGAGGTGAGAAAGTTGTTTTTTCCCTTGTACCTTTTAATACATTTTGATTTTCTTTCTTTTTTGTCATGAACATGAATTACGGTCGGGCGTGGTGGCTCACGCCTGTAATCCTAGCACTCTGGGAGGCCAAGGTGGGTGGATTGCTTGAGATCAAGAGTTCGAAACTAGCCTGAGCAAGAGTGAGACCCCGTCTCTACTATAAATAGAAAGAAATTAATTGGCCAACTCATATATATAGAAAAAATTAGCCTGGGCAACAAAGCAAGACTCTGTCTCAAAAAAAAAAAAAACATGAATTACTTTCATAATTCTAGCCATTGTTGTTGTTGTAAAAGTATCTGTGTCTTAACTAAGTAGTTTTACTTTGTGAAATTTACCCAAAGAATGAAACTGGACAAGTCCCCAAGACACTAATGCAGTGTTGTTTCTAATACTAAAAAACTGAAGACAAACTAAATGTCTATGTGTAGGAAATTAGTTAAATAAATTATATCTCAGTATAATAGGATACTATATAACCAGCTTTTAGTTTGGTTTTGGAGACAGAATCTTACTTTGTCGCCCAGGGTAGAGTGCAGGGGCACAGTCATAGCTCACTGCAGCCTTGAACTCGTGGGCTCAGGTGATCCTCCTGCCTCAGCCTGCCAAAGTTCTGGGATTACAGGCATGAGCCACCATAACTGATTTGTAAAAGAGGTGAGGGAGATCATGTTTCCTGGAAAGAAGAAGTATTTTTAAATAAAAAAGATTTCAAAATAGCATAGATGACATGATCTTATTTCTGTTTTTTAAAAAGTCATCCTATGTAAATAATTTCATCCTGCAATATATTCTAAATATAAAAACCTTTTCTACATGGGGCAGGGGGTGTCAAATAAATAAAACAGGTGTCAGTTTAAGGCCAAATACCGGTGTGTTTCCCAAGAGCACAGCGCACCAGGAAGGCCTCTGCAGGAGGAGGACAGCAGGTGGAATCGGTGAGCATTTTGTAACATGCTTCTGTGGTGGAAGAACGGCCTCCAACATCACACCCTCCCCAGGATGGGAAGATGGTGCCAATGCCAGCCAGGCTGGGGTCTCAGTGTGTGGAGAGCAGCCAGTGAGCGGCTGTGCTGGTGTGACCACTCCTTTCTTGGAAGGCTGAGTGGGGTTCTAATCCACCAGTCCTTTTTCACAAATTGTCCAGTTGATTGGTTTTGCTTGTTAAAGCCAAACACAAATATTTGTCAGTCCAAAAAGTTACAGACCCACTGACTGTGTTTGGTAGCAGGACCTCTGGAGGAAGACTGTCCCTGGTGTGTGTGAGGCCTCTAGAACCAGCTGCTGTGATGGTAGGCGGGGCTGGGCCTAGGGTCAGTGCAACAAGCCCCCTCTTCACTCCTGCAGCCATACAGCCCTCTCCCTCCAGGGCACAATATGGAGTCACCCTAATCCACGCTTAAAATCTGGCACTGGTGGCTGAGGCTAGAGAACACACTTCCCTTTTCACCTTCTGTCTAGTCCTTTGCTTGTCTGAGCCTTTCTCCTTTTCTGTGAAATGGCCTGAGTTTCCTCACCCAGTTATTTTGGGTACACTCAGAATAACAAGGTTCCCACCCTCTGTTGTCTGGCTTCATTCAGCAACTGGATAGCATCAGGCTGATGCCTGAGGAACACCAGAGGGGCCCAAGAAAGTCAGAAAAATGGAACTTTCTACTGCTCTTTAGCCAGGGTGTAAACAGGGTAAATTGGTTCATCATTTTAAAGATCTGAGTTAAGTTTATTCAAAGTTAGGAGGTAGGCCAGGCATAGTGGCTCATGCCTGTCATCCCAGGACTTTGGGAGGCAGAGGTATGAGAATCATTTGAGGCCAGGAAAGAGGTTGAGACCAGCCTGGGCAACATAGTGAGACCTGTCTCTACAAAAAACTAAAAAAATTAGGTGTTGTGTCACTCAGGAAGCTGAGGCAGGAGGATTGCTCAAGCCCAAGTTTGAGGTTACAGTTAGTTATGATGACTCTGCTGTACTCTATCCTGAAGGACAGAGTTGAGACCCTGTCTCAGAAAAAAAAAAAAAATTAAAAAGTTAGAAAGTAGTCTTTTAGTAGTGCTATTACCTTTTCAGCAAAAAAAAAAAAAAAAAAGGCAGACAAGAATAGTTGCTTTGCATTTAGATGTCTATGGTTTGGGAACATCATTTGTTTTGGGCAGGTGTTTTTCCTCTGGCCCTGTGGCTATGTACTGTCAATATTATTCTTTGCTGCTCTCTTCTATTTCCTGTAGCCCCCATTACCTCCCCCCCCCCCACCAGATGTTCAGGATGCTCCTTTAAATGATATTTTCCCTGAGGGCTCAGGCTTGGCTCCTTGGATCTTCCTGGAGTGGGCTTATCTGTTCCCGTAACTTTTTTAACTATAGCCTAACCTGTTTTGTAACCTAATCCAGTCTTGGGCTTGGCATGTCCAAAACTGAACCATCATTTTTACAACTGTCCTGTTTCCAGTAATATGTCCTCCTCCTAGGATTCATATCTCCATTAATACCACCGTTTGCCCTGTTGCACAAGCCAGAAACCTGCGCATATTGTTAACTACTTCTACACCCCCATTTCTGTGACTTGTAAGCTAATAACAAGTCCGAAAGAGTGAACACTTTCAAGGTCTTTTTAATCCATATACTTTTCTTCCAGGGCCGGGCACAAAATATAACGGGATGCCAAAAAACCCAGTAATCAAGATAAATAATTGTTCAGAGTCAGGTTGACCAGATGTCCCTTCTGGATTCTGAGTCTACCAGATGGCCCACTGGGCAGCCAGCCCAGGGTCCCCAGTAGTATAGGGACCTTAATAGTTGGCAGGGCAGCGTAGTCCAGGCCTGCCTCTCTCCATTCACACCCCGGTAGCCTGAATGACCACAGCAGTGCCCCCCCCCCTCCCGCTCTACAAGCTTTTAGACCCCTCCCAATCCATTTGTTGCAATGTGGCCAGAGTGGTTTTTCTAAAATATAAGCCATCTCGGAACTGTTCTGTAGTTTTGCAGCATTTCTACAGTGATGTACCCAGATCCTCAGTGTGCCTTGCCAAGGCCCCATTTGGTCTGATTCCTACTTACCACTTTAGCTTCCCCACATGTTTCTTTTTTACCACTCTGCTTGTCAACATTTTAAAAAGGGAAACCTATTTATTGCACTTCAATCTACATACAAAGTGCACACCGTGTGTACATCCTGATGCATTTTCACAAACTGAACACTCTGTAACCAGCACCCTAACCCATGCTCCTTCCTGGTTGCAGCCTCCATAGATGACAACTGCCTTCCTGACTTGTAACAGCATGGGTTTGCCTCGCCTATTTTCGTACTTCAAGTAGATAGAGTCAAATAGTATGTACTTGTATGCCTGCTTCCTTCATTCAGTATTACGTCTGTGAGAGCTGTCCCTCCTTTATGTAGAGTTGTAAACCTTGCCTTCGGCTTACTATAATCGTTTTCCGTTGTGTGAATAAAACTATACTTAATCCATTTGTTCTTGTACCTGGGACTGCATAACAAAATGCCCCAAAACTGAGTTGTTTGCAACAGTTATTTATTACGTCCATGGATTCTGTGGGTCAGGTACTGTATTTGCATAGGGCACAGCAGAAGTAGCTGGTCTCTGCTTCGTGATGTCTGGGGCCTCGGCTGGAAACTGGAAGGCTGGGCACAGGTGTCTTTTGATGGCTCATTCACTCATTTGGCTGGCTCTCGACAGAGACCTCACCAAGGGCTGTGCCCCTGTGTGGTCTGGGCTTCCTCACAGCATGGTGGCTAGCTTCCAGGGGTGAGTGAGGATCCTAGGAGTGCCAGGCAGCAGCTGTATCCTTGATATGGCTTAGCCTCACAAGTCATGGCATTTTAACTGTGCTCTGTGGGTCAGAACAGTCCAGTCCCAAGCCCACCCAGGTTCAGAGTGTGGCAGGGGACAGACTTTGGTGCTTGGCGCTTGAAGAAGAGCAGCAAGGTTCTAGAAGTACATGTGGAACTGGAAATAGTCCTGAGGCTGTTTGGGGAAAATACAATCTACTGCACCCTTCAGCTATTGATAGATATCTACCTTTCTGATCCAGCCACTCTGATACTCTTCTAGTTCCTTGAAAGAACAATCTTCCTGGTCGCCCTAGGCCTTTGCACTATTGTCCCCGTGACCTGGAGCCCTCTCCCTTTGACCTGACTCCTGCACCTCCCCCCCCCTTGTCTGTCTGGTGGGCTTTTGCTTATCCTTTAGTCTCAGACTTCCCTGCTTACAAGAGACCCTTCCTGACAGCACTGTCACCCTAGCCCCCTGGACCCCAAAACTTTGATGCAGGCCCCACTCCTCATTCCTTTTGGCACCTTGATCTGTCACTGTCATAATGCTGATAGTGAGGCAGTGCTCTGGCCTGTTTACATGTGTGTATCCCCCCGTCAGAGTTGAAGCTCCATGAAAGAGCTATCTATCTCTGCCATGTATGCTTTCAGCGTCTAACCCAGTGCCTGGCACGTAGTAACCCGCTGTAAAATGGAAAAAAGGGATTCAGCCTTCAGTATCCACTCACTAGAGACAGTGATACATGTACAAAATTAAATATTAACACAGTTTAGAACATAGGATTAGCAGTGGTTTAGGATACAGAAACACACTGTGCAAGTTTCAGTGTTAGCACAGGAAGCAATTTTAAGTGTAGATAGTCCCATCAGAACCCCTCCTTTTGCAAGTAAAAAGTGCAGATAGAGCTGTGACATGGAAACGGGGTCCTGTGATTGGCAAACCTCAGGCCCTCCTTGTGAAGGGGAGGCATTGCAGTGGGGGCCTCCACTTCAGAACCTTCACCTCAGAGCTGCAGGGACTGCATAGGTGCAGCAGTGGCTGCCTAGCGTTACCGTTCATCACAGCCAACCCACTATCTAGTTGGGTTGAAGAATTAAGGCCAGGCTTTTTTTCCTACCATCATTGGTTGATTGCTAGTTTTTATTAACGGTAAGCTTTTTTTCTCTCTTTGGACCTCCCTCCAGTGCGCAGGGTAGAGTTAGCCCTATTCTGCAAGTGGCACACTGTGTTGGTCTGCTGTCTCGGTTCTTACATCGGTTTGTTCACTTTATTCCTTTTCCCCATTTCCGTCCCCTCCATAGCCAACCCCATGGATGCGTTTGATGTGTATTCTTTTATTGGTATATTATGAATTACTGCTTTGTGTGCCTGTGTGGGTTTGTGTGTGCGTTTTTGTTTATTAGGATTTTAATTAGTTGTATACATAGCTTTTAACTTAAGGAAATGGCTTGGTGGTACGGATCCTTTTGTTTTTTCAAAGGATCTGTTTTCAAATCTGTCCTGTTTATACTTTAATCCTACGGTCCCCAACCCCTGGTACCAGTCTGTGACCTATTAGGAACCGAGCCTCGCATCACCGCCTGAGCTCCGCCTCTCCCACTCCTCACCCCCGTCCATGGAAAAATTGTCTTCCGTGAAAACAGGGTGCTTTAATCCATTGCTGTGCCTGCTGCATGCATTTTCATAGTGTAGATGCTCCGCATGGCACTTGCCCATTCCCACAGTGATTATCTGCTACCCAGCGTGGCGCTATGGTGAACACCCTCATTCTATCTTTGAGTGACCTGCATGAGGATGTCTCTAGGACATATACTCAGAAGTAGGATTGCTGGATCATCTCTTTTGAGGACTCAGAAAACGTCTTTGTGCCCTGTTTCTCCCCCTGTTTTCTAATAAATGTTAGGAAGGTAGTCGCTTGGAATGCCCTAGCTGTTAGCCTCACTCTGGAATCTTGCAGTGATACCATCCAGAGAGCAAAGGTAAAGATTGGGATTTTATTCTCTGTGGGTCAGTTTGAGGTTTGTGTTCATTCACTTTGAATTGTTCAAGCTCATGCTGTTCCTTCTGCGTCCAAGTATAAAATGAGCTACCACTGCTGAGATCTGTTCTGCTGTCCTGTTGTCCACGACTGTTTGCAGACACCCAGTATGGAGGCAGTGTGATCAGCGGCAGGAGGTGATACGGTGTAGTCAGGCTGGCATAAGCACACCTTTGGCTTCTCTGAGTGTGTGCCAGCCCCATCCCTAAGCTGGGGTCATGCCACTGGGTGGGTATGGAGGGTCCACATGCCAGCACATAGCATGGAGCCTGTCTGGTGACTGTTCCACCTCCCCCTACCTTTGGTCCTTGCCTGTGTGACCCCACAGCGAGACTATTGAAGAGAAAGGGCACAGTGCTCTGTAGGTTCATGTCTAAAGGATATGGAGCTATATTTAAGTCTTTGCTATCACATCGTGAAATATTTACAGGTGGACTTCTGCCTGGTCTGGAATTTGCTTCAAAACAATCTGGTGCAGGGGAGTGGGTGGAGTAAAGATTAGGTGACCATGTAATTCATCCTTTGATCCCAGGAATGTTTGAGACTGAAAGAGGGAGCTATTAATTACACCAAGACAACAAGCTTAATACAGGATCATCCCAGCAAAGCAAGATATGAACACCGCAGGGAAAATGAGACAGGACCGACCCTGATTTGATCATTGTTGAAGCTGAGTGATGAGTACCTGGAAGCTCATTTTATTCTATGTTTTGTTTGTCTAAAAATCTCCATAATAAAAAGAGTTTTGTTTTTTTCCTCCTTCACCTTTGATTCCTTTTTTTTTAATTTCAAAATATTAAGGGGGAGGGTATAAATGTTTTTGTTACATGGATACCTTGTATAATGCTATTAACTCAGGGCTTTTTGTGTGCCCATCACCTAAATAGTGTTCATTGTACCTGACAGGCATGTTTTTACCCCTCCCCTCCTCCCCCTACCACTTTCTTGATTTCCTATGACCTTTACATCTCTTTGTGCTCACGTGTGCCCGTCAGTCAGCTCCCAATTATTAGAGAATACATGTGGTGTTTTGTTTTTCCATTCCCGAGATACTTCATGTAGGATAAGGGTCTCTAATTCCATCCAAGTTGCTGCAAAAGACATTTTTTCATTCCTTTTTATAGCTGAGTAGTACTCCATGGTATATATGTATACTACATTTTCTTAATCTGCTCATGAATTGAAGGACACTTAGTTGATTCTACGTCTTTGCAATTGTGAATTGTGCTGCAGTAAACATTCTCATGCAGGGGTCTTTTTTTTTTTTTTTTTTTAATAAAATGACTTCTTTTCCTTCGGGTAGATACCCAATAATGAGATTGCTGGGTCAAATGGTAAGTCTACATCTATTTTTTGAGGAAGCTCCATACTGTTTTCCATAGAGGGAACACTAATTTGCAGTCCCACCAACAGCGTATTTAGTTCTTCTATTTGCCCTGCATCTTCACCAATATCTAATGTTTTCTTTTTTACTTTTTAATAATGGCCATTCTGACAGGGGTGGGGTAGTATCCCATTGTGGTTTTAATTTGCATTTCACTGATGATTAGTGATGTTGAACCTTTCTTCGTATGTTTGTTGGCCATTTGTGTGTCTGCTTTTGAAAAACTTTGGTTCGTGTCTTTTGCCCACTTTTTAATAGGATTGTTTGTTTTTTTCTTACTGATTTGAGTTCTTTGTAGATTATGGATATTAGCCCTTTATCAGATAAATAGTTTGTGAATATTTTCTCCCATTCTGTAAGTTGTCTCTTTATTCTGTTGATTATTTTCTTTGCTGTGCAGAGGCTTTTTAATTTAATCAATTCTCATTTATTTATTTTTGTTGCTGTATTTGCCTTTGGGGTCTTAGTCAGAAATTCTTTGCCTAGACTGATGTCTAGAAGAGTTTTTCTTACATTTTCTTCTAGAATTTTTATGGTTTCATGCCTTACATTTAAGTGTTTTATCCATCTTGAATTAATTTTTGTATATGGCAAGAGATAGGGGTCTTGTTTCATTCTTCCATATGTGGCTATCCAGTTTTCCCAGCACCGTTTATTGAATAGGGCTTCATTTCCCCAGTATATGTTGTTGTCTGCTTTGTCAAAGAGCAGTTGGTTTCTTGATATCCTATAGCCAAAAAAAAAAAAAAGAGAGAGAGAGCAGTTGGTTGTAGATAGATGGTTTTATATCTGGCTTCTCTATTCTGTTCCATTGGTCTATGTGTCTACTTTTATACCAGTACCATGCTGTTTTGGTTATTATAGGCTTACAATATAATTTGAAGTCTGGTAATGTGATACCTCCAGATTTGTTCTTTTTGCTTGAGATTACTTTGCCTATTCATGTTCTTTTTTGGTTCCAAATGAAGCATAGAATTAGTTTTTCTAGATCTGTGAAATATAGCGTTGGTATTTGGATAGGGATTGCATTGAATCTGTAAATCCCTTTGTCAAAAAAAAAAAAAAAAGTTTTGGTTTTTTTTTTTAAAGAAAATTTATCAGAGTGCAGAATTATTCAGAAGTCCCCACTGTCCAGGCTGTTGGGCCCCATGCCAGCCCATCTGGGGTAGTAAGCCTGGGTCACTGGTGCAGGCTGCTCTTCCACTGTCTGTGGGCACTTCCAGATAGGGGTGGGTGGGGAAGAGTAGATGGAGAGGCCCTGCCTGCTCATTGCCTTTGCTAGGAGGCATGAGAAACTAGAGGCTGTTCTAGCACAACATGAATCGATTTAGCACGGAGGCACGGACTGTCCTTTTTCTTCCCCCAGTACTGTCAAGACCTGCCCAGGTGGCAACCAAAGCAGATCCCATCATGCCTACTGCACAGCCTGGTGGCAGGGGTGCCTGCAGTCTGCACACATGCATATATGATTATTATCTGTGCCCCTTATGGGAACCACCGGTTGGGCAGGAAGCAGCATGACCGCAGTGGGTTCCTAACTGACATTCTGTCTCACACACACTTCACTGTCCTACTTAAACCCTCACTGTGGTCTGGCAGTTGCTGGAAGCTTGAGTGGTAGAAGCAGCCTCTGCTGGGAATGGACTCAAACAACAGGCTGACATACTCTCAATTTGTTATCTCTTTCCGGTTGTATAGCTGGGCCTTTTTCACACAGTTCTATGAAGTATGATATTCGTTCATCCAGCAGATCATGCACCAGGCTCTGGGGATACAGCAGTAAAAGGAACAGGCTCTGCCTTCAAGAAGCTTATATTGTACCGAGGGAGATAGACAGCAGGTACAGAAGAAAATAAAATGTGGTGGGTGGTCCAGAGTGGTGGCATTGTCTGAGGAGGTGAGAGGGAAGCAGCAAGTGTCAAAGAGGGGCCAGAAAGCAAATGTAAAAATGTGGGGGGTTGGCAAGTAGTGGAGGGTCACCCTTCCAACATGGATGCTGAGTGTTCAAGAATTGACTTAAGATGCTGTCACTTGGAGGTTGTTGTTGACCTTGGAAAGGGTGGTTTTGGGACTTGGAGTAGGTTCAAGAGGGACTGGAAGGAGATGAAGGGAAGGTAGCCTTTGGAGACAACTCTCTGCAGGCCCTTCATCCATAGTGGGGCAATTGCCCGAGGTGTAGGTGGGGTTGAGAGAGCATTGTGTAGGGTGGGGAATAGCGGCATGTGTGCTGGCTCAGGAGAAAGGAAAAATGTGTTTAATGGAAGTTGCTGTAAATAGCCCCCTTGTATGCCTTAGAAAACAATAAATGACCCTGATCTTCAAGTGATCTTCAAGTGGGGAGCTTGGTTCAGTTTTCTTCTTCCCTCGGAGACTCCTCTGTACTAAAAATATGTGACAAGCATGAGGGCCCTTACTGAAATATCTATTAATATTACAGTATGTTTTAATCTTCTGTCTATACTCTTTTTCTTATTATACAAATGGTTCTGAACCCTTGGATTATAAACTCCCCAAACCCTTTGACAACCTAAGTCCAAGGGATCCATTCCCTGGAAAAATACACCTACCTCGGAATGTGGCGTATTGGTTAGGGGGCTGTTGGGTTCTCTGAAGTCCGTTCCAGGGGCGTCCAGGTCGAAAAGCTGTGTTAGATGCATTCAGTAGACAGCCACTTAGGTCTGTGAAAAATGTGAAAAGAATGAGAGCTCTGTGGCCTTCTCTCCTTTTCTCTAATGGGTCATCAATTTGCTGAGAGCAGAAATTATATTTAATGTTTTGCTATGTTTCCTTACTACTTAATATACTAGAGTAAATATGAATGGATAGACTGACTAACTTGGTTGCTTTTCCTACTTGATTGTGGCACATATCTATACAATTTTCAATTGTTCCCCAAGAGAGGATGCCACATGCTATGGGGTTGAATGATCGTGTTTGTTTCCTCTCCTTCCCACAAAATTCATGTGTTGAAGCCTAATCGCACGTGTGTTGGTATTTGGACGTAGTACCTTTGGGAGGTAATTAGATTTAGATGAGGATGAAGCCCCCTTGATAGGGTTGATGCCCTCATAAGAAGAATAGACACCAGAGCTCTCTCCTCACCATGTGAGGCCACAGCAAGAAGGTGGCCGTCTGCAAATCAGAAAGAAAGTCCTCACCAGACATCAAATCTGCCAGCAGCCTCTAGAGCTGTGAGACATAAATGTTTATTGTTTAAGCCACCTAGCATATAGTATTTTGTTACAGCAGCCTAAACTGACCAAGACACTTGCTTCAAAATTTTTAGCAGAGCCAGGGAACCCCAGTTACCTTAACCCTTTTAAAATTTGATCCTTTAGAGAATAGCCATTTCTCCTGTAGTGTTTTGTATTAATTTCCTATTGCTACTGTAACAGATAACCACAAATTTGATGGCATAGATTTATTCTCTTACATTTTTGGAGGTGAAAAATCTGAAATGGTTTTAGTAGGCTAAAATCAAGGCGCTGGTGGGGTTGCATTCTTCTGGAGGTTCTAGGGGAGAATCTCTTCCCTTGCCTTTTCCAGCTTCCAGAGGCCACCTGCTTTCCTTGGCTTGTGGCCCCTTCATCTTCAAAGCCAGCAGTGTAGCATTTGCAAATCTCTCTCTGGCTGTTTGCATAGTCATATCTTCTCTGACTCTCCTGCCTTTCTCTTTGCCTGATAAAGACCCTGTGATTGGGCCCATATGGATAATCTCCCCATTTTAAGATCCTTCATTTATCAGCTCTGCAGAGTCCTTTTTGCCATGTAAGGTAACATTCACAGGTTCTAGGGGTTAGGATGTGGACGTCTCTGGGTAGCCGTCATTCTGCCTCCCACACATTCATTTAGCTGTTTACACATGCGTTCCTGTGTAATGGCTGCGTGGGTAAAATTTCTCCTGCTTTACAGATGAGAAAATGAAAGCTCAGGGAGATTAAGTGACTTGCCCTTGGCCGTATAACTGGGGAGTGGAAGAGTTAGCACTTGAGTGCTGGAGTTCTGAATCCATACCTATGTTTTCCCTTTTGGTTTGTCTGCTTGTTTTGTGACTCTCTTCCTCACATTTCAGGAAATGGTATTTGTCAATATTTATGTTCTTGATGCCAGTATTCTGGGAAGTTGATGTGCTGACTTGAAATGAGGGAATGTCAAAATGAAAGTAAAAGTAGTCTTCAAGGTGAAATGCCAAAACAAAGAATTGCCAGTTTATGTGGTCCTCTAATTTCATAAGCATTTATGCTTATAAGGTCCAATACAGAGACTGCTTACTGGCTTAATATTTTGTCTACCGACACATGCTTGATTTTAATATTATATCATATCACAGATCTTTTGCTTGCCAGCCAGATTACTTGTTGTCATCAGGAGATGTTTGACTTTGACTTTTTTAACCTTGGAACTATTATCAGGAATAAAGATTTATGAGGTGTTGCCATGTTCCTGCTACCATGTTAGAGCAGCCTCCTCTGTGCTTCTTGCTCCCAACCCTCTCCTTTCCTGTTCTTATCTCCAGATTCAAGTAATCTGAACCAGAGGCACTTGACACGCCTTGGTAGGGGTCATTCACTATTTTAGGGAACTTAGAATTCATGGTCCTTCTCATTCATGCTTTGTGTCTGGACAGTCTCCCTAGGAAATTCCTTTTGAACCTTTGGTCAGGCCCCATAGCTGTCTAGGGTCTTTCCATATCTTTTTCTATGGATGGATGACAGAAAAGCAAGGACTGAAGTATGAAGGCCTTCTCTTACCCTGGGTGTTCCCTTTGATGGGATTGATCACTGCACTGCCATTGAGCTTTCAAAACAACTCCATTCTACTCTTTGGCTTCTTCCTCTTTAGATGCAAACACAGCTGTGACCTATAGGACCATGATGTCCTCTGAGTTGCCGCCTGTGCCTACTTCTTTGTTGGAGGTACAGCTGAGTGAGGATGCCCTGATGAGAAGGGGCCCAGTATGGGTCCAAGGCAAGAAGCCAGCCTGCAGTGTTGCTGTGTGCCAGGGCCCAAACCTGAGCTGATAGATTTTATGAAATGAATATGGCAGCTCATGTTCTGCATCCTGGGATTACACTGGGAGCTGTGGAAGGAGGCTTTTAGCAAACCGCCAGTGACATGAAGGCTGGGCCTGTCGGCATCAATAGATGTAAGTTACACAGTGCACGGCAAATGGTTTTATTCCATATGAGCAGTCACTTAGATGTGAGTGTCATGTCCATTTGCTGGTGAGTCAGATACTGCACTGAACTTGATCTAGTAGTGTGTTTAAGCATTTTCTTTGGTGCCAGTGAAAAATTCTATCAGCCAGCAGGCTGGATGATGGGGTAGATGATGTCTTTAGGAGCCCAGAAATAAACTGTTGGTCCTGTATAGATTCTGTGTAAAACTTTCCTTCTGCATTATTTTCCCTTCCTTAGTTCTCTTTTTCTCTCCGAATCACACCTACACACACACACACACACACACACACACACTTTCCATAAAAAAGGAAAGTTAGAGGTTAGAATTTCTAACTATATCAATAAAGACCCCAGGACTTAGAAAAACAGTGTATGCACAGGGGAGAAGCAAGCCTGCAACTGGAGGTTCCAAGGCCAACCCTCTTTTTGTAGTCTTGCGAGGCCACCTGCTAAGAGTGAAGCCCAACTTGCATGGCTGGTTCCTGCTTAGAAAGCGTCCCCCTGGAGTCGGAAGAAGTGATGCTCCTGTGTGTTGTAATGGAGAGACAGTCCATAAATTCTCTCTGGGTGGCAATTGCATTTTTTATTGTTCCCTTTGTTTTAGTTTTTTGAGGGAGGTGGTTCTTGGCTACAATCCTTGCTGATTTTATGAGGAACAGGTGGAGAATTCAGCCCACCCATACTGGTGTTCTCTGGCACTGCCCAAACACTGGAAAGTCCAGCCAGCAGTGGTTGTGGGTATTGGGCTCAAGGGGCATAGGTGTGCAGTGAGTTGGGGATTGAAATGGAGGTGGGACAGCCACACGAGAGAAAAACAGCTAGGCATTTCCTGGCCAGACTTGTCTATCACATTGCCTAGCTTATGGGTAATCCTTAATATCTAAGAACTAGAAGAAATTCTAGCTTGACCCCTGGGATACTGGACCTAAAGGAAGAGGATCTTCCTTTCCGAACAGATGGTCCATCCTTTAAATAAGACATTTCCAAAATACAAGCCAAATGTTCCCCTGGAGACTTTATATCCACACCTTTTGAGTCATAATTAGATGTTCCTGAACCTACCCCAGTGTAGTAGCCAGGTGACAAGGGATTATACATCGACATTCATCTTTCCTATACAGTAGTTGGAGGGACTTGATTCACACTCATGCTAAACTTTTCAGCTTCTTGTACTCGCTTAGGCTCAAGTCATGGGCCATAATGTCCCTGTCTACACCCCTGTCATTCCCTCCTAAGTAGCCCTTCCAGGGCCTCTCTGGAAGAAGTGGGTTAGAGGGTCAGAGGGAAGAGGACAAATGAATAGCCATAGCCCCTGCTCTTGACAGATGCGTTTCCCATTCTTCACGTGGCTGCAGTGCTATTGTTGAGGCTCCAGCAGCCAGGACTGCAGCCTAGCCTGCTCTATGGCAGGGTGGCTTTGGTGTCCCTAGGCCCAGCTCCACATATACACTGTGTAGGTCTTTCCCTTGGTCCCCAGCTATAGATAGCTCCACTGAGCCTGCTCTGGTTTGCAGTAAGTGTACAGGAATAAATTTATTGGGTTTGTATTGGGATTCAATCGGTATAATTATTCAGATATCCATATATGTATTTTTTCATAGGTTCATTGATTCTAAGTCCTATACATTTTGCAATTTAGCAACAACTCTAAAACCAAGATATGTTGTGTAACTGTATCTTCATTTTTCTTTTTTCCTTCTCAGTACCTAAATGGGTGTAACCGCATCTTAAAATTATAATTGGCAGCTTTTTCCCCCTCTCTTGAAGGCTTATAATGGTGCCTCTTACAATTGATAGCATCTTAAAGTCCACAAAATACATTATGTAGATTCAGCTCTTTTTTCACTTTTTTGCTTGAAGAATTCGTGAAGTTCCTCAAATAGGCAGATTCACCAGCAAGCCTGAGTGTATTCGAACTGTGCTGGATATACCCAGTGAAATGGCCACCCTACATTTCACGGTGCTTTACCGCAGGGAGCATTCACATATCCATCTTTGGTTGAGCTTTAAAACAACTCTGGACAGTAGACAGGGCACTGCTCAACTATTATTCAGTAGCTTGTAAAAAGTCACCTGGCTGAGGATTGGGAAAGCCTGTTTCTTCTGACACCAAGTGTGATTCTCTGATGCCTAGTCTTGATTCTCCTTCCTCCATTCCAACCAATGTAGAATCAAGAAACAGCTAAAGTATGTTGTGAGTGGAATATACCATGCTTAGAGTAGAGAATGGAGATTACAAGTGAGATCTTTGTAGAAGGCAAAAATTGGGAATCCTACCACCCAAGAGAAGAAAATGGCTAGGCACAGTATATTAGATTATCAATATGGAATACAGACATTGAAGATAACAAGTATGTAGATTGTTGTTGATACAAGGAAGTGTGTAGACACAAAGAGCAACATATGAATATGCAGCAGATAGCATTTTGGGGACGTAGTGGCTAGAACACATGTCCCATCTCTTTGACTCCCAGTGCCAACCATTTACCTCTTTGAGCCAAGCCAGGGTGGAGGGCAGGGGTGGGGAGGCATTGCACAGCACACAGGGAAGTAGAAAGGCTGAGCTCCAGAGAAAAAGCAAAGAGAAGTTATAAAGAAAGAGATAAGGAACCTGGAAGATAGAACCAAGACAACTGACATACAAGCAATAGGTGCATTAGAAGGAGAAAAAGGTAGAGGAAGGGTGTATCCATCGAGACAGGCTAGGACTTGGTTATAATGTTGTCACAAACATTCCCACGAGCTCAGTAGCTTAGCTCAACACATGTATTTTTCCCCGTGCTACAGGCAGTGCAGGTCAAGAGGGGCACTCTGCACTCTATCGTTCTTTGGGAGCCTGAGCTGACAGAGGCTTTGTCTCACTGCCTGCGTCCCTGATCACTGCAGCAGTGCAGGTCAAGTGGTAAATCGTGCACTGGCTCTTTAAGTCCACTTAGATGTTCACACATTACTTGTGCTCACATTTCATTGGCCAAAGCAAATCCCAGACCCACCCTTCACTTCAAAGAGAACAGGCACGGACTGTTCTGTATAGATGGAAGAAGGAAAACTAGAAATATTTGGCAAACAGCGTTCATGAAATAGTGAAATATAGAGAAGAAAATTTCCCTGAAGAAGGAACACTTGAGTCTACATATTGAAAGATAAAAGTGATGAGAAAAGATACATCTAAGCATATGCTGGTAACATTTCTGAACTCTTAGGATGAAGAGAAAAATCTTTCAAGCATTCAGGCCAAAGGAACAAATTATTTACAAAGGAAAAAGAATCACACTGGCGCCACATTTCCTATTTGCAATACCAAGAAGCTAGAAGATGGTGGAATTTCATCTACAGACCACGGAGGATAAAAGGAATGCAACTGAAGAATCCTGTACCCAGGCAAGCTATCAGTTCAGCTGTCAGAATAAAAGAAAGGTATTTGAGCATATACAAGGATTCACAGAGTGTGTCCCTTGCTATCACCTGCTGCCCTTGTCCTCACTGTGCCTGGATGCTCTGCTCTCACTGTTCTTGTAATACGTCAAGGTGTCTGCTCACCTGTCGCCTCCTCAGAGGCCTTCCTTGACCGCTGTAGCTAAATTAGCACACACCCGCCCTCTGCTTGGCTTTGTCTTCACAACAGAGCTCACTGCTTGACACTTTGTTCAGTGTTTCATTATTAAGATTTCAAACACAAAGTTGGAAGAAGTGTAACTTACACATCTTATTTTTTGATGCATTTCATTTCAATGGAGACATCAGTTCACTTCCCTTTGAAAGCTTCAGGATATGTATCATTAACTACAGTTCAGTATTTGTTTATAGTTTTTTTTCCTGGTTAAGGTAAAATTTGGAAACAACAGAATCTCAAATTTTGTGTATATTTGCTGAGTTTTGACAAATTCACGCACTTGTGTGTAACCCAAACTCTTGTCATGATATAGAACATTTTCCTCATCCTGGAAAGTTCTCTCATCACCTTCTCAGTGAATCTCTGCCCTCCACCCCTACTTCCTAGAGATAACCACTGTTCTGATTTTTTCCACTATAGATTAATTTTGCCTGTTCTAGAACTTCATATAATTGGAATCACAATGTGTTCACTTTTGTGCCCTTCAGTTGGCATGTTTTTAATATTCATCTGTGTTGTTGCATGTATCAGTAGTTTCTTGCATTTTATACTGGAATAGTGTTCCGTTTTATTCTGTGAATGTACCACAGTTTCTTTCTCCATTCTCTTACTGGACAGCTGAGCTGTTTCCAGTTTTTGCCTGTTGTAAATTAAGCTGAGATGAACATTCTTGTAAATGTCTTTTGTAGGCATATATTTTCATTTCATTTGGGTAGATATACATATGAGAAATTGCTTGTGTCATAGGCTAGATGTATGTTTGTTTTGTATGGACCTACCAGACCTTTTGCCAAAGCAGCTGTGTCATTTTATACTCCCTCAACAATATATGAGAGTTCCAGTTGCTCCGCATCTTCACCAACATTTGGTGGTGTTAGTCTTTTAAATTTTTTGTCTGGCATCTTCATAGACAGATGTATTAGTCAGTGTTCTCCAGAGAAACAGAACCAATAGTGTATATGTGTATGGGTGTGTGTATAAAGAGATTTATTATAAGGAATTGGCTCGCGTGATTATAGACAAGCTTAGAAATCCCACAATCTGCTGTCTACAAGCTGGAGACCCAGGAAAGCTGGTGGAACAGTTCCAATCCATGTTCAAAGGCCTGAGAACCAGGAGAGCTGATGGTGTAAGTTCAAGGGCAGGAGAAGATGTATGTCCCAGCTCAAGCTGTCAGGCAGAGAGAGTGAACTCTTTCTTTTGCCTTTGTATTATATTCAGGTCCTCAGCATATTAGGAAGGGCAGTCTGCTTTCTCAGTCTACCAATCGAAACACTCATCTGTGGAAACACTGTCACAGACACACCCATAAATCATGTTTAGTCAAATACCTGGGCAGCCCATGACCCATTCATGTTGACACATAAAATTAACCACCACAACAGACATGTTTATATATATATATACACTCACACACATACATACACACACATATGTACACACACACACACACAAGTGTGTGTATATATATATATATATATATTATTTTTTTTTTTTTCCAACACAGCTTTATTTTATTTTTTGTTTTTTTTGAGACAGAGGCTTGTTCTGTTGCCTGGGCTAGAGTGCCGTGGCATCAGGCTAGCTCACAGCAACGTCAGACTCTTGGGCTCAAGCGATCCTTCTGCCTCAGCCTCCCGAGTGCCTGGGACTACAGGCCTGTGCCACCATGCCCAGTTAATTTTTTCTATATATTTTTAGTTGTCCAGCTAATTTCTTTCTATTTTTTTAGTAGAGACGTGGTCTCACTCTCTTGCTCAGGCTGGTCTTGAACTCCTGACCTTGAGTGATCCTCCCGCTTTGGCCCCCAGAGTGCTAGGATTACAGGAGTGAGCTACCACGCCCAGCCTACACACAAGTATATTAAACTAGCTTTGATTATCAGTGTGACTTGTCTTCTGATTTCTGCTCTTAAGAAGGTTCTTGGCTCCTGGGGAAACAGGTGAGCCCCAGAGGCCCTGGAACAGAACAGCAGAATGTGAGTTCAGAAAAGAGGTGTTGAAAGAGTCAGAAGCCAGAACTCATGGGGCTTTCCTCAACCCAGAATGTTCTCTGGAAGAGACTGGCTTACACGTTAGCAACTGATAAGTTGTTTGTTGGTTTTCAATTATTTCTGTGAGAGAGAGAGTGTGTGGGTGTATCTTTGAGGGTGAAGAGTGTGATACCTATGGTTTAGGAATGTAAAAAAGCATTCCATGTTACCCTTTGATCTTCTATTTGTAAATCCCATTTAATAAAATTCAGTCAGTCAAGTCCTATTTTACTGGCATTAAGCACCACAAGGATGTGGCAGGGAAAGATTGAGGCTGGAATCGAGGAACTGAATAGGAAGGTCAGAGTCAGGGGCAGGCACTGTCTGAGCCCCCTAGGCCAAAAGGGCTTCACGTAGGCCCCTCTTCCCCAGGCCCTCCTACCTGGTGGCTTGGCTTCCTTTCCCTGGTTGCTTCTTTTGATTCTTCTACCTTTAGGTGATCCCAGAGACAGGCAGAACTGGGGCAGCCTTTAAAATAGCGCACCAGCATAGGGAGGGAGACAAGGGGAGGGAAACTGGAGCAACATGTCGCCAGCACGTGGTCCTGCCCAAGAAATCAGGTCTTAAAGGAGAAGGTTGCAGTTTTGGAAAATGAGAAATATATAGGTCCCCAAAGCATGAAAACTCTAATTTATATTAAAACATAAATGTTATAGTGTGTTGGGAGAATTCTGTAACCTGAGCCAGTTCCCCTCTCCTTCCTCAGTTGTTCTGTTGGTCAAATACGAGAGCCTGGGACAAGTCCCAGAGGCCCAGGTACCCTGACTCAGAAGGTGTGGGATGCACATGCCCACATGAGCACTGCTAGAGTCACTGTTGGCTCACCTACCAGTGGACCTAGTCTGCCCTTGTGGGTTTCCCTTTGACCTGGCAGTAAGGGGTCACCAGTGGCGAGTGCAGACTTGCCTTCTCTCGGGAGCTCTGGTCCCTGGCACAGCAGACAGCAGCAGAGGATTCCCCACTTAAACGAGGTGCTGTTGAAAGACAGGAAGCAGCTGGGCTCTGACTGATCAAACGCTCCCCTCAGCTCTTCTGGCAGTATAAACACTGAGCTGAGCTGATGAGGAGAAAAGGGAAAGAAGGGAAATCAGGTCTCCATGAGAAGTGCTCTCTAGGGTTGCGGAGGGATCCCACAGCGGCATTCAGTTGGTAGAGCCCACCCAGTGCAGAGTTGGGCGATTACAGACACATTCCCCACAGTGCTCTGTCATTTGATTCCTTCCTTCCTCATTTTGATATTGGCAGAAAAGAACAAGGAACCAGGTAAGTTCCCTGGCTCTACTCAGTCTGGTTGGAGGAGATGACAGCTGAAGACGAGCCAGTGTCAGACCTGGCCAGCACGCCTGAGCTAGCCCACATGTCCCTTCGCTCTGTCAGTGGCAAACGTGGCAGACACAACCCACGCTGGGCATCAACCCGCTCGGAAGCTGGCTGGAGCACTGTCTGACTGCTCCCACGGCCTCTAGGGCCGGGAATGGGCAGAGTCTGGTCTCAGAAGCAGTTAGGGAGTGTCCTGAAGATTCTGCATGTACGTTTCTTTTAATGGAAAAGAAAATATCGCTTATCCACTCTTCCTGAGCGCTGATGAAAGTCTCTTAGGAAACTTGACAAAATCATGGATGACTTTGCAGGCCTTTGGTTTATTTTTGGTTTGCAGGGCTGATTGTATTTGGTGTGGATTTTTTTCCAAAATGGAATCAAAATTTCCTGGATATTTTAACCTTCAGGTAGCTCATAAATTTCACAGTATTTATCATTCTGTAGGGCTATTGGCACTGAATCATGACTGGATAATTATGAGAAAAGATTAGGGGCAGTAGAGTGGTAGATAGAATCCATCCTGATTATGGAATGACCTTTCAGGAAAGAAGGTGGGGACATTAGTCTTTTCCCCTTAGCTCTTCTATATGTTTTTCTGTTCCTCTTACCTTTTGCCCTTTATTTTCCATTTAAAAGGTAATTTGCAAACTCAGCGTCTTACAACCAGTGCCGCAGGCTCAGGGCCAAGTGGAAAGCAGAACTGTGTCTTCCATGTTAACAGAGTTCCCAGAAAAAAACCATCCCTTGTTTCAGGTTGTGGAATTACATAGAACCTTGGGCACTTATGGGGAAATTGCTGGAACAACATGGAAGGTTCAAAAATGAGTATTTAGTGACTAAAATATGAGTATTTAGTGACTAAAAATGAGTATTTAGTGACTAAAATTTTAGTAACTAGAATTTATGTTTAGTGTATTTGTGTTCTTTTGGCCATGTATCTCCTCCTGCTGTTAGGTGGCCAGTAGCACAGCACGGTGAGCAAAGGTGCAGACTTGGCGTTCAGACTTCCTGCGTGTTGTGTGCCAGCTCTGGCTCTTTTTAGCCACGTTAGCCTTGAACAGGTTATCTTCTGGGCCTTGATGTCTTCATCTGTAAAATGAAGTTAATAATAGTATCTACCTTATATTTATATTACAGCAAATGAGAATACATGTAAAGAAAGCACAGTAGCTGTCCATAATAATGACTGCGTACGTGCAAACTATTATTTACTATTGTGCAAGAGTAAGTGCTGTGGAGCAGCGGTCCCCAGCCTTTTTGGCACCAGGGACTGGTTTCATGGAAGACAGTTTTTCCACCGACAGGGAGGTTGGGGGGCTGCAGAAATTATGCGGTGATGCGAGCGATAGGAAGCAGCTGTAAATACAGATGAAATACAGATGGACATTTGCTCCCTCGCCCACCGCTGTGCAGCCTGGTTCCTAAGTTTTGTGGAAGACAGTTTTTCCATGGATGGAACAAGGTAGGAGGTGGGGGACACTGGGCCATAGCCCCAGGGTTGGGGACTGCAGGTATAGAACTTAAACAGAGACTATTGTTCTCACATTGGTGGTAGGGAACGTGCCAGTAGCAGTACACTGCTCTAGAAATTCAAAGGAAACAAGAACAGGATCTATTAGAGAAGGGCAGAAGTGTGGTGGCCACTGGCCACCCCCAGCAGATGGGATAGCCTGTGGCCAGTGAAGCCGGGTTCAGGCTCCTGCTGGCCCATTGCCTGAGCCCTTAGTCCTGCTAAATCCTTCCTCTCACCCTCCTATTCCTTCCTCCAGGCATGATGATGATGATGATACCACCACCTGCATTTGATTTGCTTCTTTTCAGCAACCTTTCATGTTTCTTATCTCATTTAATCCTTCCGAGAATGAGGCAAAATCCCCCATTTTTCACATGAGGACACTGAGGTCCAGGGAAGGGCAGGTTACTTGCCAGGGCCTTGAGGCTGGAAAGCCCAGGCCATTGTGCCATTTCCTACTCACATAACAGACCCTGAGTTATTGTTTGAACTTTACCACAATAAAACAGAAACACCCAGAGGTAGGTGGTGCGGTGTTACCGAACCCGCTTTAGTTAAAATGTAGGTCTCTTCCTACTACAGTGGTGCCTCCCCTTCAGAGGTGATATTTCCCAACCCACCTCTTTGTTAATAACCCTGTGCTCCACTCTTTCTTCCATGTTGGAAAGAACTTTAGGTTGGGAAAGAACTTTAGGTTGGGAGCTAAGAAATCTGAGGCAGGTCTCTGTGTGTGAGTTAAAGGCCTCACTGGGGCCTGTTCCCTCATCTGTACAAAGAGGGGATTGCTCTAAACCTGAGTCTCAACCGTTTTGTTTTCCTAGGACATAGATGTCTGGTGACATTCCCTTGTAGACCTTTTTGGGTGTGTGTGGCCTACTTTCCCAGCACCTTAGCTGTAATTTGACCCCTGCTCCTACAATCAAGGAATCATGTTGGAATACAGGGAAGTAAAGGATGCTATTGTAAGGATAACCTTGAATCTGTTCTGAGTTATCAGGAAAGTGCACACTTGCGAGGTGCAAGGTTTATTATTAGTCACAGGTCACTTTTAACACTTCACAGTGAAAGTGGTGGGGCCTGGTGGTGGAGACCTGTTCTGGAGCACACTTGTCCTTGCCTGCCATAGCGCCAGCCCTCAGTCTGCAGACAGGTGCCAGCTTAGCACATTTAAAGTACAGGTGTCCTGTAGTCGTTTAAAGGGCTGCAAAACCTTGGTATTTGGAATTTAAAAAAAAGAAAAACTTTGTGAAAGTAGAGGGACTTAGGTTAGCTGTGAAGAACATCTTCATTCTGTGAGACTCACGTTCGTTCCTTGTCTCTCCATCAAGTGTGTGACACTGGGTCAGCACATTTCTAAACCGAGTTAGAAATAATCAGCCTGGGGCTCTTTCCATCCAGCTCTGCCAGAAAACTGAAACCTCCACGTTTCTCTTAAGGCTTCTTTCTGGTTTTCTTACTCAAGGATTTGTAACTACCATAGGTCAGAAATACAGCCTTTTCTCAAAGTGTGGCCAGAGACCTTGGGTTGGTAGCATTTGCAAGACATTTCAGCTGAATTGTTTAGATGCTGAGAACCTTTGAGGAAGGGTGTTGCGGGATGGGGACATCTCCATGAAGTCAAGTGTCCATAGTTAGCCAGACCCTGAATTTTCTGTCTGGTCCTATAGTTCAGAGCATTGTCACTGAATAAAAGGAGGATTTGGAGAAGACTTTAAGCCAAGTGCTTGTGCCAACATGCTTCCCGTCTCAGCACCAGCCAGCTGCCAGAGTCTCTGCTTTCCATGCAGAGTTAGGGAGGCTCCCACGTGAAGGTCACCAGTGAAGGTGTGAAGTCCTCCCCTGTCCTGGAACAGCTCACAGTCAGCTTGAGCTTTCAGCCTTTTGTCTGTTTGATAAGAAATGCTGCAGATAGTTATTTCCAGCATCAAGTAAAACTGTGTATGGAAAAGTTTGACTAAAAATTTACAGTCGAGTCAAATCTTTATGTACAGTACAGTTGACCATTGAGCAATGCAGGGGTTCAGGACACCAACCCCCCATATAGTCAAAAATTCTCATGTAAATTTTGACTTTCCCAAAACTTAACTACCCATAGCCTGCTATTTACCAGACGCCTTCCCAATAACATAAACAGCTGATTAACACATATTTTGTATGTTATATGGATTATATACCGTATTTTTACAATAAAGTAAGCTAGAGTAAAGGAAATTTTATTAAGGCCAGGCATGGTGGGCTCACACCTATAATCCCAGCACTGTGGGAGACTGAGCTGGGAGGATCACTTGAGGACAGGAGTTTGAGACCAGCCTGGGTAACAGAGTGAGAATTTATATCTACAAAAGCATTAAACAATCAGCCAGGCACAGTTTTACACATCTATAGTCCCAACTACTCAGGAGGCTAAGACAAGAGGATCACTTGAGCCCTGGAGTTCAAGGCTGTAAGTGAGCTATGACGGGGCTACTATACTCCAGCCTGGGTGACAGAGCAAGACCTTGTCTCTTAAAAACAAAAAAGGAAGGAAGAAAGACAATGTTAAGAAAATCATGGGCCGGGCGCAGTGGCTCACGCCTGTAATCCTAGCACTCTGGGAGGCCGAGGCGGGCGGATTGCTCAAAGTCAGGAGTTCAAAACCAGCCTGAGCGAGACCCCATCTCTACTATAAAAATAGAAAGAAATTAATTGGCCAACTAATATATATATAAAAAAAAAAAATTAGCCGGGCATGGTGGCGCATGCCTGTAGTCCCGGCTACTCGGGAGGCTGAGGCAGCAGGATTGCTCCAGCTCAGGAGTTTGAGGTTGCTGTGAGCTAGGCTGACGCCACGGCACTCACTCTAGCCTGGGCAACAAAGCGAGACTCTGTCTCAAAAAA